>OW028740.1:34817309-35106766 GCA_932294355.1 Aporophyla lueneburgensis
ACCGAAAATACCTACAGGTTTGTGCGGAACCCTCGGTGCGCGAGTCCGACTCGCACTTGGCTGGTTTTTAAACACGCTGCTATACAAAAATGTAATTTACCAATAATTTTAATTCTATTTTAGTAAATATCTGATGCTAATAACTTTGTATGACTTATTCATACACTGTAAAAGTCTTTTTTTTTGGTATTTTTTATGATGTGACCAAGTCTTTGGCTTTGAATTTGTTTTTAGTGTTGCCAAAAAAAACTGCATAAACAATAAAATCAAATCGATTTAAAGTGTAGGGTAATCTCTCCACCGTATTTAACGCAGTTTTCATTTAATCATATTATTAAAAAGTACTAATATACGATATAAATGATTAAATACTTAAAAATGATAAATTGAAGAGTGCATTATACCTGAAGAACTATAAAACAATAATTGATTCCAAAGGTATCGATACAATTATCTTTTTTTTTTTTGGCAACTCAGTGTTTTAAAAGTGTTGTGTTAATTGTCAAAATGAAGAGTGCAAAAACAACACTTTGCATCGTGAGTGTTGTTTTTGTAAGTTTTATTGCGATTACTTTGGCTGTTTCTAAACGTATTCCGATTCTCCCCTTCTTGATGACCCCGGCACTTCCATGGACCAAGGTTCAGCCTTGTATTTATGATGAACCTGGCACATCTAAAGCAAGTTTTATTATAAGCATATACAATTTCAGTAAAATGTTAAAATTATCTAAGTAAATATAAATCTTGATGCAAAACTGGGTTTATATTGGCATTCTTACTGATAAGAACTATTAAATCCACACTAATATTATAAATGCAAAAGTAACTCTGTCTGTCTGTCTGTCTTGCTTTCCTGCTAAAACTACTGATCCGATTTCAATGAAATTTTCAATGAAAGTTGGTACACAGATAGTTTAGAGCCTGAGAAAGGACATAGGGTACTTTTTATCCCGGTAGTACGTTCCCGCGGGATATTTTCCGACCTCTACGTGGGCGAAGCCGCTGGCAAAAGCTAGTCAATCATATATTACACAGGCCGACAAAATTTAACACAAGTCCAGACCCAGAGACCAGACCTAACATCACCGAAGGATTTTGATGCGTTGAATCCGAATCTGCGCTTAGAATTGCTCCTATACGTCTGGTTTTCGAGATATCCTAACCAAAAAGAGCACAAAACACCTTTATTTGGCGGTTTTTGAGGTTACGTGACAAAAGGAAAAAAAATGGTTAACAAAAAACGTTGTATGTCAATTGAAAGTACCGCCCTGTCCTTTTTAAACCTATTTAGATTTTATCAAATATCTTTTTTTTCAACAAAATATCGCTATTTGAAATTTTACACTTAAGCATATTAAACCAACCACAAACAAAAAAAAAAATTCTGCCCGAGACCAGACCATGTTGATCTTGTGTTTATTGGGGTCACTGATTCCGAATCCGAGGTCCAATTCACCCTATAAGGTCAGAATTTTCCGTAAGCTCAAAAAATAACCCTTAAAAACTACCCCTACCAAACCATAAGCAGGCTAACCCACCTGACCCTGGAAACAGTAAGTTTAATCACTTATTTTTCTTTAAACAATTTGGATTCGGAATCAGCGACCCCAAAAACACAAGATCAACACGGTCTGGTCTCGGGCAGAATTTTTTCGATTTTTTTTGTGGTTGGTTTGATACGCTAAAGTGTAAAATTTCAAATAGCGATATTTTGGTGAAAAAAAAGATATTTGAAAAAAAATCAAATAGGTTTAAACGGGGAAGGGTGGTACATACTTTCAATTGCCATACAACGTTTTTTGATAATCATTTATTTCCTTCTGTCACGTAACCACAAAAACTGAAAAAAACGCGTTTTTTGCACATTTAGGTCAAGGTATCTCGAAAACCAGACGTATAGGAGCCATTCTGAACACGGATTCGGATTCAGCGCATCAAAATCCCTCGGGTACGATAGGTCTAGTCTCTGGGTTAAAAATTTGTAGGCCTGTGTTATTAGCTGAACTGTGTTTGTTTATAAGTGGCCAAAGTCCCATAGAAGTTGGTCAATGCCCTTTTAGTTGCCGTTTTTGCCAGACTATACATACATTAATAACATACTTTTTACTTTTTACTTTTATGTATAATTATAAAAATTAAATTATAACTTCTTGTGACTTGACCACGACTACCTATGTGACCCCCCCCCTGGCACCAAAGCTGGATCCGCCCTTGGTAACTCCCACACATTTTGTCCACGGTATCAACTCCACCCTTGGTTCTATTACAATCCATTATCATTTCTGGTTTACCTGTATCTTCATTGATCTGGGCATCATCGTGCATGCTGGATACAAGAAGGACGTTTTAGGATTTTAATTGTTTTTTTTTTCAAATTTCTGTTTTTGTTGTTCTAGTATGAAAATGTTACTTTAAATGTGTAGTATTTATTGGTAGATCAATTTTATTACATGTTATTCAAAAATAAAAATTATAAAAATTTCTATGCCAAAGACTTCTACTCCGTTCACCGTTTACACCCATTTCTTTCAAGACGTTAAAAAATGTCACCCGGTATATACATCATAAAGTATTCAAAGTTTGTAAAAAATATATAAATGCAATAAATATATTAACATTATTACTTACACAAAAAGTTGCACCTATACTCGCGTCGGTCTCATGGACCGATTGGTGCCAAATGCTACAACACGTGCGCTTTGCACGAACGCGCAGCGAGCGCTAAAACGAAGCTAGCAACAAATCCGGCAGCTAGCAAGGAACTCGACCTCTTGGGATTTTCGTGCATAAAAATAATTACGAAAATCGGTTTCGTCGGTCTCACAGACCAACGCGCGAGTATAGGAAGGTTAAATACCTTATTTGCAAGAGTGATACTGGTCGGAAGCCTGGGCTCTTACATCCCATACCTAAAGGTGAAGCCCCATTCGACGTTGTGGATGTGGACCATCTTGGCCCGTTTGTGAAAAGTAAAGAAGGGCACCAGTATGTTATCGCCCTACAGGATGGATTTACTAAATACTTCTTTTTGGAAGCGGTGGCTGACACTTGCACTAAAGTTGTAATAAAAGCCTTAAAGGCTATGGTATATTTATTTAGAGTTCCTCGGAGGCTGATAAGCGACCGAGGAACAGCATTCACTTTGAGGGCTATGAAGGCCTTCTGTAATGAAAATGGGATTCAGTTGGTGGTAAATTAACTAAATCTGCCCAGGTAGAGCAACTAAACAGATCAATATTAGACACATTGAACGCTATAATCAGGGATGAACCTGAAGAGAACTGGTGTGAAGCCCTGGCTGCCACTCAGCAAGCCTCGAGTAATTCTGTGAATAAAGTCACTGGCAGAACTCCAAACGAGTTACTGTTAGGCTATAAGTCAACAGCACTGTGTGAGGCGCTTTGGTAAATAATCTCACGCAGGCGGGTGAGAGGCTGGACCTGAGAGTTACAAGAGCAATAGCTCGTGAGCTATTGGAGGAAGATCAAAAGCAGCAGATGCGGCGATTTAATGCTAAACGCTATGTGAAGTCTCCGTACAAAATCGTGGATTAAGTGTTGATACGCATAAGTAAAGGGAATCTCGGGTACAAAAAGTTAAAAGGCAGATTCCATAGTATTCCTTATAAAGTTGTTAAAGTCCTAAAGAGTGATCGTTTTGAAGTGTTGGGCACGAGACCCAATGGCAGCACTCACAGAGTGACGATCACTTTTGAAAATATGCGAAATTGGCCGGCAGAACAGACATCTGACTAAAGTCAAGCAGAAGGCAGATGGTGAGAGGATTATAACCTCCTCTCCTATATTTCATTTCAGTAAAAGCTTCGAGGGCAAAGCAGTCGTCAGTATGGCCGTGTTAGCAACATGGGCCTCGCCCGCGCAGACAGCCCTGTGACGTCACGCAGAGCTGACCGCCCTGTGCGCCCGCGACCTGGCAGTCTACCTCCCTTCTCTATGAGTGACGAATGTGCCATGTGATTTGTAATACACTATTATTATTATTATAACATAATCTCGGGATTCTGGAATCCCGGTCTTTTGGAAGGCTTACGAGGGGCCGAAGCCAACTCGCAGAGGCCCCTTAGATAATTTTAAATGATGAGGGGGCACCAACCGACGATTATCCCTGTATGCACTATGCAAGTGCACCCAAGGACAATTCCCGGTTGGAGCAGAACTATTACAGAATATGGATACAAAGCAAATTAGGCTATGGGTTTGGATGGCTATAGTGGATTGGTAACCGCAACTATGGAAGGACTATGGCCCCTGCCTGATCAATGTTTTGTATACACGGATAAAAAGGCAGGGGGTGACTTGCACACTCAATAATGGGCCCCCGGAAAACGTCGCTAGCACATAGTGACGTAGCGACAAGGGGGCAACACTTCCTGAGGTGCTTGAGAAGTGGAGAGGTATTCCACGGCTTTCAGAACAATCCCAGAGCCCGGAAGATGGTCATGTCCCTACGAGCACTTACTGGAATACTTCCTTTCCCCGAGCACGTTTGCTCTTGCGAATCTCCACTCAAGCCAGCCAATAAAGGCAAGAATGAGGTGGGAGCTTATTATTATTATTATTATTTAAGCCTTTTATTTCCCAAAAAATACAATGACAATTTTATCTCATACTGTCTTAAGATATTCGTGCAGATTAAAAAAAAAAAATCATTTACAGTAGTTAAAACATGCAATAAAGTAATATTAAATAATAAATAATTTGTTCTTTAAATAAATAGATTGGTTACATATAATAAAATTGTATAAAATTTAATAATTTAAAACAGAATTGATTGTTATATTGGGTGCCCATTTATAGGCAAAGGCCTCCTCCATTTTATGCCATTCCTCTCTGTCTTGGGCTATTCGAGTCCAGGTGGAGCCGGCCACGGCCGTAATATCGTCGCACCAGCGGCGCCTGGGTCTGCCTCTGGTGCGTGGTGCATCTCGAGGGTACCAATGGAGAACTCTCTCACTCCAACGTCCATCTTTAGCTCTGGCTACGTGTCCTGCCCATCGCCATTTCAACTTACAAGCTAGTTCCACGGCATCTATTATTTTAGTGCATAGTCGTATGTCTTTGCTTCTCTTACGGTCTCGAAGTTTAATTCCCAACATGCTCCTCTCCATTGCTCGTTGGAAGGCTTGAAGCTTGTTCGTAACTGCCTTTGTTAATGTCCAACTTTGACAACCGTAGAGTAGTGTAGGTAATATGATGGTGTCCATAGCTTTCTTTTTCAAGCGAATCGGGATGTGTGATTTAAATACTTCTCTCAATGACCAATATCTTCTCCATGCACTGTTTATTCTGCGGTCTACTTCATTTTCTGTCGGTCTATTAAATGAAATGCTTTGCCCAAGATAGACACAGTTGTCTACGTATGCGATTGGGGTGTCATGTATTATCGTAGGTATTCTTAAGCTGTTGGTTAACAGGCATGTTTTTTCAGCGTTCATGCGAAGACCACATTTTCGACTCTCCTCGACACTAGACACTTCAGCATGAGCTCAATGTCGGCATGTGTTTCGCTTATCAATAGAATATCATCTGCGAAGCGGAGGTGGTTAAGGAACTCTCCATTTACTCTGATGCCGATATTGTGCCAGTTTAGCTGCCTGAAAATATGCTCCAAAACTGCGTTAAATAAATTAGGTGAGATGGGGTCACCTTGTCTGACTCCTTTTTGAATGTTAAATGGCTCACCCTTTTTCTCCAGTTTGATTATGGCTCTGCTGTTTTTGTAAATTTCATTCAAAAGTTTAATGTATTTTCTCTGAACACCTTGTTCACGAAGACAGCACCACAGAGATTCATGGGAGATAAGAGTCAAACGCTTTGGAGTAGTCTACAAATGCTACGTAGAGCTCTTTATTGTGTTCATTGTACTTTTCGATAATTTGTGTAATCGTGAAAATGTGGTCATTTGTAGAGAAGCCCGATCTGAACCCTGCTTGTTCTCTAGTTTGGTTTTCATCTAAGGTCTTTGAGATCCTTTTTAATATTAGGCTTGTAAATAATTTATAAAGTGTCTGTAGCATACTCAGTGGTCTGTAGTTGTCCATTATGCCTGGATTACCCTTTTTGTAGAGTAAGGTTATAATCGCTGTGTTCCAGTCAGATGGTATTGATTCTTGTTTCACGATTTCGTTGAATATTGTAGTTAAAATAGGTGTTATTGGCTCTCTGATGGCTTTTAATATGTCATTTGTTATGCGATCTTCACCTGGGCCTTTTTTCGATTTCAGTTGATTTATGGAGTGGCTAATTTCACACTCCAGAAATTCTGGTACACTATCCAAATCGAGTGACTCCACCTCTCGAATTGAGTCTACGTGAGATACAGGATGCTCATATAATTTGGTATAAAATTCTGTCGCAATGTTTAAAATATGGTTTCTGCCTGTTACTTGGTTACTGTGTTTTGTTAGTTGCGTAATCGATTTTTTACTGGAATCTAGTCTTTTGTGCGCTCTTTTAACCGATGCAAATTTCTCTAATTCATGCTTAATAATAGTATATCTCCGTTCTTTTGCTTTCTTTTGTATTTGCTTTCTAGTTAGTTTGTATAATGCCGATAAATGTTTCTTTTCTATGATAGTTTTGTTTTTCTTCTCTTTTAACATAGTCCTCTCGTTGATTAATCTGGCTAGGTTTCCTTGAATAACAGGGTCATCACATTTTCTTTTGTTTTTCAGTTTATCTGTACTTTTTTTTATTTTCGTGACTAAGGTTTAGTAAGTGTGCTGAATGTTTATAAAATCCAAGTTTTTGATTTCTTGTAAAAATCTTTCTTCAAATACTCCTGCTCAAGAGGCGCAATGTCAGTAATGTTTTGTCCTCCGAAGTGTTTTCTTGAAGTAATGCGCTTGGTGTAAAGTTGTAGTGATGCACGCACCAGTCTGTGATCAGTAGGATGTGTAGTAGGTATAATATCGACGTTGTGGATAGTGTTATTATTCTTTGTTATAATGTAGTCGATTTCATTGCGTGTAACGCTATTAGGGTGCATCAAGTCCATCGTCGCTTTGAGTTCTTCTTAAAGTAGGTATTTGAAATATGTAATTGATGTTCGAAACAAAAATTTATTAGTATCTGACCCCTTGGACTCCGTTTCCCGTATCCCCACGATCCTATAACATCTTTATCATCTTTAGTGGGCTGACCAATCTGTGCATTGAAATCACCTATGATCAGTGTGTCCCTGTTCGTGTTTTGCATCGCTTTTCTGAGGTCCTTGTAAAATTGATCTATGTCCTCTAATGGTGATTGTTCCGTTGGTGCGTAAACTTGGATAATATGAATTGTTTTACCATCAATGTATATGCTTAACTTTGCTACTCTGTCGGACACCGGTACAAAGTCTTTGATGTTTTCTTTAAATTCAATTTTTATTAAAAATCCAATACCGTTCCTGTTATGGGTTTGTCCGTAGTACATAAAGATAAAATCTGGATATTCTATTATTTCCTTGCCTGCCAGTTTTATTTCAGAGAGTCCAATTACATGCCAGTTTAGCTTAGCAATAGCGTGTTTCAGTTCAGTGAATCTCGACGTATCAATCAATGATCTCACATTCAGTGTGCCAATGTAGAGGTATTTGCTTTTTCTATTGTTTATTTTGTCTTTGATTTTATTTTTGATGGAGGGCATTGTAATACATAGCTCTAATTAAATGTGTTGATTTCAGTATAAAGACTGTTTCATTACTAACAATTCATAAATATCCCACATGATGGGTTTGATGTAAAAAAATTTTTGAGTTTCAGTCTTAATTATGGGGAACCCCAAAATTTATTGTATTTTTTTTCTATTTTAGTGTTTTCTATTTTAGTGTGAAAATCTTAATGCGGTTCACAGAATACACCTTACATTTTATCTTCCAAGTTTCAATAGCCTAGCTCTTATAGTTTCGGAGAAAAGTGGCTGTGACATACGGACGGACAGACAGACATGACGAATCTATAAGGGTTCCGTTTTTTGCCATTTGGCAACGGAAACCTAAACAAAGCAAATTAAAGAGGGAATTTGATACATTACTTATGGATACGGGTCCCTGCCGGGGTCGCGTGATTGTTCGAAAGAGATACCGTGACCCTGGCACATGGGCAACTGATGGAACACGGGTGGGTTTTAGTCAGTAAAAGTCTGACACGCCCTCCCGCTCCGCCCAGAGCGGGAGAAGTCATTTGATGATTTCCCATCTTGAAAAAAAAAATGGATACGGGTCAAATCGGAATTAGGTCGAATGATTTAGTACCACTGTGTGGCTTCAGGTGTACGTGGAGCTGGACAGCGGCGGCTACCTGAGCGCGGGCGGCGCGCGCGGCCCCGCCGCCCTGTGCGTGCGCGCCGCGCTCGCGCCCGACGCGCTCTGCGCCGCCGCGCTGCTGACGCGCGCCGGCCGCGCACTGCGCCTGCGCGCCGCCGCGCCGCTGGCGCCGCACGCCGAGCTGCTGCTGTGGTTCGCGGACGACGCGCTGGGCGCGCTGGACATGCCGTGGCTGACGCCGCGCGACGTGCGCGGGCGCCACTACGTGTGCCGCGTGTGCGCGCGCGCCTTCCGCGACCCCAACCCGCTCAAGGTGCACCTGTTCCTGGCCTGCGCGCCCTACGAGCCGGCGCGCTTCTGGCGCCAGGCGGCGGAGCGCCTGCGCGCGGCCCCCGGGGGCCCCGCGCCCCCCGCGCCCCCGCCGGGCCCCGCGCAGCTGGAGGCGCTGGCCGCGGAGTGGGGCCGCGCGCGCGGCGGGCACGTGTGCGTGTACTGCGGCAAGCTGTACTCGCGGCGCTACGGCCTCAAGATCCACCTGCGCACGCACACAGGCTACCGGCCGCTGCGCTGCCGGCACTGCCTGCGCGCGTTCGGCGACCCCAGCAACCTCAACAAGCACGAGCGCCTGCACGCAGCCCGCGCGGGCCGGGGCCCGGGCGGGGCGCCGGGCGGGCCCCCGGGCGCGGCCCCCGCGCGGTACGCGTGTCCGCTGTGCGGCCGCGCGCTGGCGCGGCGCCGCGACCTGGAGCGACACGTGCGCACGCACACACAGACGGCGGAGAAATGAAAACGAGTTTTTTTTTTTTTTTGGAAGTACATCACGCAGGTCAACCTATGAGGTTGTGTTGTCGGCGGCTTAACCGGACTTAAGTGAAACGAGACTATAGGTTTAATGTTATTTATTAGAATAATGCGCCTACTGGCCGGCCACCTTGGCCGCGATGCGCTTGTCGCGTTCCTCGGCGATGGTCAGACGCACTCCCTTGCCGCGCGGGAGAGAGATGTACGCCTTCGTGCCTTTTCCGATGATGAAAACATTGTTTAACCTGTAACATAAGTTATGTTTCATGGTTAACTATATCGAATGTTCTAGTGTGGACAGTATGTTTAAGTCTATTGTACAAAAATATGTATTCATAGGCCTCATTTACGGAGACGCGGGGCGTGTGACGTGCGTCTGGCGGCGCGGCGGACGTTTTTTGTATTTGCGGTGCAGCGGCGCGTGGAGCGGCACGCGTCATGGCACACATAAACACCTACATATATACACATATATACGATGTTGTTGATAGACACGCGAGACGGGAAGTGGCGGTGCGTCGGCTGTGAGCGAGTACTCCTAGATCGCTTCACCGACAAACGCCGCGTAGGACGCGTCGATGCCAGCCGCGGGCGCCGCAAGAAACGCTCCATTTCAAACAAACGCGTGTAAAATCGCTTCTCTGTAAACGCACTCATACAACGCTTTATCTCTGAATTCAGTGCGGGCCGCGCCACCCATCGCCACGCGCAATACCCCGCGACTCCTTAAATGAGGCCTAAGGATTCATATGAATAAATAGTTAAAAAGTGGCTGTGATTAATTGATGTATACCTAGTAGCGAAAGTGTGGCCCGTGGTATCCTTGATGTGTACGATGTCGAAGGAACCGGGATGTCTCTCGCGGGACACGATGGTGCCAACTCTCCCCAAGTTCCTGCCTCCCGTGATCATGCACAGGTTACCTGCAAATGAAAACATGTTTGATCTATCAACAAAACATGGCAAGCTTTGGGAAATTAAGAATTAAACAAATATAAGAACTAAAAATACTACTCTTACATACACAGAATAAAGTTATTCCAAGTTTAAACATATGAAAATGTATGATTGTTCCTTTTTTTTCCTGGTATAAGTCAATTCTGTGTTATCAATAAGAGGGAAGTATTCACAAGACTTAGGCCCGCTTGCACCGTTAATCTCTTAATGCATGTTAAATCATTATGCTAATCTTGTCATTACTCCAAAATAACTATATTGTTTTAAAGGGTGTAGCAGGTTAACTATTGAGAATGTGCCCCCAGAGCCAAATGTAATGAATATGATATTGTTAAGTACGTTGCTCATTTGCATTACTATTTATGTAGTTTTTGACTGCCTAGCTCTAACTGTCATTGAGTAACCTTGGAAAATGTCCTAATAACAGACAATTTTTTAAACTTTTCGTTCTCTAAAACTAATAGAGCTAGGAATGTGATTCCAAAGTCAAACTGTAGACAACATTATGACAAATATTACTCATATCGATCTTACTTAGTTTGCAAATTTTTTTTTAAACGAAATTTTTTTTTTTGGCTCTTATTAGTAAGTTCTAACAGATTGACCACTTTAAAAAATCTCAGAAATAGTACTTAGTGTGTTAATTTTACTGTTACAAATTTCATCGAAATCCTCCACCTGCAACATATTTAAAAAAAAAATGTTGCTCTGGTCCCTATTTGTGACACTACACATAAATTTTTTAAATGATATGTTTAATACTACATAATAAGAAAAAGTTATTTTCCATCCACTCTGCTAACCCCGTAAGAGTTTGGCGTGCAGTTAAGTACGCAAATCGATTTCAAAGTATGCAGATCCAAGTGTATTTTTATTCAAGACCCTTTATCATGTATACCTCGTGGCACACTTATTGAACACCGTTTGATATTAGTACCCTTCTCGTGGGTCTTCTTAGCGTGTCGATAGCAATCTAAATATAGTCAGCGCAGAATTTGGCTACGAGCTTAGCACTTTCCGAGGCATCCATCAACTGCTGCACGCGTAGCATGACCGCCATAGAAACGGAATTTGTCGACGGAAGAGAAGACAATATCATAGATTGTATCGTAGAAAAATTGTGTAAAACTGTAAAGAAGAGATGTTTATATTCTTCAGTCGACAAAAATACGATGTCAAGTATGATGATTATTTTTCTGATGAGATAGAAACATTTTTAAAGAATTTAAATACATAAGGAACTTTATTTGTTCTTGGTAGAATAGGTATAGAATTGGTCATGCACTTATACATATTTTTAGGGTGAATTAATGAATGTATTAAATGTTGAAAATTAACCCATTTTTACACGTAGGTATATTAATGTTCTCGAACATTAATAGTGTGACTCGATGTTCAAATAATATATGTACCCATCGATATTTAGGACGTTTGATAATCTGTACTTCGATATTTAGGACATTCGATAATCTGTATTTCGATATTTGGATCTTTCGACGTAACTTTTTTAACCGACGAAAAAAAAAGGAGGAGGTTATCAATTCGACGCGTTTTTTTTTTTATGTATTACCACGCATAACTTTGTACATGGTAGTCCAATTGTGATAATTCTTTTTTTATTGGAAAGGGTATACTCCCAAGGTGGTCCCATATAAATTTGGAAAACAAAATCGAACCCTAAGGGTCGGAAAACAGGGGATGATTGATTGTTCACTCACTGATTGTAATGTATAACCACGCATAACTTTATACAGAGTAGTCCGATTTTGATAATTCTTTTTTCATTGGATGGGGTATACCTTGCCAAGTATTATTAGTACATTCAAGCCACAAAAAAATATAAAATAAAAACTTTTTAACAAAAAATTAAACCGCCGAAAAACTGAAAAGCAAAAAATAATAAACCTTAAAATTTTGAGTCGGCGCTGAAAAATCAATGAACAAAGATCACTCAAAGCGCAGACTCATAATTTTCTCGGCGGTTTAATTTTTTGTTAAAAAGTTTTTTGTAGATATATAGATTTTAGATATATTGGACGTAGGATATTTAACCATTCGATAATATAAACTTTCGTTATTTTAATTTTCGGTTTTATGATCGTTCGATATTTCCATTTTCTATGTTTTGAACATCAATATGAAGCTAAGTTTTTAGGTATAGTGATCGACAGCAAACTCACTTGGAAACCTAATATAGAAGTCCTTTGCAAAAAACTTAGCAAATCTGCATATTCTCTCTTTCAACTTTCGAAAAAAGTCAACAATCAGGCTCTTCTAACAGCCTACCATGGACTAGTTGCCTCTAATCTGCGGTATGGTATCATTTTCTGGGGGCAGTTTACGGATAAGGAGCTGGTATTTAGAATGCAAAAAAGATGTATAAGGTCAATGTTTGGTCTAAAAACAACAGATTACCTGTCTTCCCTATTTTAAATCTTTAAAAATGTTAACCTTTCTGTGCTTACACATTATGGAAACAGCTTTGTTTGTAAAAAAAACAATCCACAATTATTTAAAAAACTGTCGGAGGTCAGAAGAAATCCAATTTGGACTCAATATTTAAACCAAGTATGTCATGTGAAATGTAAAACCGCGCTAATGCAGAAAAGTTTTTTTGGCACTGTCCGGCCTTTCTAATAAAGTACCTAATGTAATAAAAAATATGACTGTAATAAAATTTAAAAGGGCACTAAATGAAATATTAATTGACGAATGTTATTATAAAATTGATGACTTCCTTAACCGCTTGAAACCCGAGCGCGCATCTTTTAATGATGAATTGCTGACTGGTTGACTTATTTTGTTATTGTTATAGATGCTACTAATTATCCTGATTGACATACTTTTATTCTGACTGACATATATGTGCTTATTATTTTGTTTTGACATAATTGTAATGATTTTACCAGAGTTACCAGTTCAACATTATTATATATATATTTTTTTTTTTTTTTTTTGTAACCTATCCATGACAATTGCTTAACCGCTTGAAGCCTGGGCGCGCATCTTCATAACTAAGCTTAGATTAACCAGTAATAAATAAACTTACGATTTTTGAACAATTCAACTTAAGAACTCAAGATTTTGACTTGGTCAAAACATCATTACAATTTCAGGCAAACTCTAAACCTGTTTTATAAATAACATTTTTTAATTTCCAAAATCCTCATGTTGGTCAAGCCTAAGATTTATCAATTTGAGCTTTTACAGTAACACCAAAATGCATTTATGAAGATAACTTACTATTGTTTTTCACATGTAATGGCTTCTAAATTGATTCTTGTTTATTTAATTACATTTAAATTTTGGTTTACCAACAATTGTTAAGTAGTAAAAAGGATGTTGCACTTTCATTTGAAAAATTAATTTAATTAGAAAAATAAGCAAACTTACTTACTCATAAATGTCATTCTCAATGTAGTTTAGATTTAAAGAGTTAAAACAGGCTGTTTATTCAAGAGCCTATTAATGTGGTATTAAAAAGTACAAGAAGCATATTATGAGTGCATTTCATTTTGGAACATACCTGACTCGAACTTAATGAAATCCATGATCTTGGAGGAAGCAATGTCGACCTGTACGGAGTCATTGACCTTGATGAGTGGGTCAGGGTAGCGGATGGTGCGGCCGTCGTGCGTCACCAGGAACGGCACGCTCTTGGGGCCCGTCGACACTCGCTTCACCTTGCACAGCTTGTACTGCAACACACAGCACTCTGCTTACTACTACACTCACTAGCTGAGTTACATCACTTGCTAGCTACATGCCAATATCAACATCTGAACCATAATTTAAGGTAACTTTTAAGCCAGGTCATCACCAATCAGCTCTTGAAATAAATAACAACAATGCTTGACACAAGCCATTAGTGATCATAACCAATATAAGGAAAATGCTTAACTAGAGACTATGATAGTTATCTAGCAGTGTCAACCTTTTTTCTATGCTTCATAGATCTTATATGAAGATGTTTATACATAGACAGTAGTAGTTGCATTTGGACCCTCACAGGGTCCAAATGCAACACCAAGGTTTACATCTATACTAATTTTATAAAGCTGAAGAGTTTGGTTGGTTGGTTGAACACATTAATCTCAGAAACGACTGATCAGAATTAAAAAAATATTTTTGTGTTGGGTAGCCTATTTATTGAGGAAGGCTACAGACTAGGCTCCTTTTCATTTTAGCATCACGCTAGAATGAAAAGGAAAAATAGACTTAAACTGGCAGACAATTCAATGGGAAGGGAGCAAAAATTTGACACGGGCAAAGTCATGGGCAGAAGCTAGTTTATAATATAATAAAAGACCAGCAAACCTTAGCTTCTTCAGGAGTGATGCGGTGAACTGTGAAGCGTCCTTTCACATCATAGATAAGGCGGAACAGCTCATTAGTCTTCTCAATAGAAACAACATCTGCAACAAATACAACACAGCAAATATTAAATATAGCTCACAGAATAACATGAATCACAGTAACCTGAAAATGTCCTTAGATTAGTTTATAAAATATCCTTCTGACACTTTGTTTGTTAGATAAACAATGTCAAAGCAATCATCCTCCATCTAAAAACCCCCGACACAAAAACCTAAATTCCCTTTAAAAAGTAAAAATAATAAAAAAACTCAATCTTAAAGTACCTAAGTATGTATTAATAATTAAAAAATAATACCTCGCGTTGGGGGACCGCTCCAAACCTAACAATTTATTTACAAATAGTCTATTACCTAACTAATTAAGAAAAGAAAACTTTTATAAAATTACTTCACAATATTGCATTTAGGACACGACCGTCAACGTCTGCCCTCGCGGAGCGGTCCCCCAACGCGATTTTCATCAAACATGTCTAAGAACACTCGCACATAAGTCACCTTTAATACGTTTTTTTTTTAATTGAAATCGCTTCATCCGTTCGGGAGCTATGATGCCACAGACAGACAGACACGTCAAACTTATAACACCCCTCTTTTAGCGTCGGGGGTTAAAAACCACTTTTGTCATGATAACAAATCACAAATACAACACTACATGATGTGAACTGTAACTCTATTACAACACCGAAGGAAGTACTTCAATCCCTGTACGACTAAACTGTCGTGAATGATCATGAAGCTGGAGTGCCACTCACCCATGAAGCCGGCGGGGTAGGTGGGGTCAGTCCTCACTTTGCCGTCAACCTTAATGAGGCGCTGCTTCACGATCTTGAGCACCTCGTTGCCGGTCAGCGCGTACTTGAGCCGGTTGCGCAGGAAGATCACGAGAGGCAGGCACTCCCGCAGCTTGTGGGGCCCGGTCGACGGCCTCGGCGCGTACACGCCGCCCAACTTGTCCAACATCCATGCTTTGGGAGCGGCTAAACGCTTCAAATGCTTTTTAGGTCCGCGTGCCTAAACATCACATCAAATACATTATTACTACATTAGCATCAACTCGCATTACACTTAACCTGTGCCAGACACGAACTCATTGCATGAATTTCATAATAGGTACGTAACGTTGTACTGTTTCCAAATGTTTTATTTTAATATTGTTATAACAGTTACTGTCACAAAATTATTGGAATAACATCCACTTATGAAATTCACTTTGAAACATTGTCAACGACATACCAAATAATTTACAGTGTATCTGAAAAATATTGAATAACTAAGTTTTATTTAAGACAACGCTCTTGATAAGCAGCATTACATTTGCTAAAAATTTTAGCACTTTCACGATTTAATCGGATTTATAACAAAATTACACCATGAACTCACCATGTTGAACACAAATTTTATCAAGAAAGAAACGTCAAAATTTTAATCTGTCAAACACGGAACACCATTTAGAGAACAGGCTGGTTTTGGTAAACATGAAACAAGAGCTATTGATCACGCCAAGCTTCTACTATGTATAACCGTATAACGAGTTTCGTGAGTATAAAAAAAAACAAGAATTTTAAGAGGATCCGAGACGACCAAGAATCGCATTATTCTCAAACAAAAAACTGTAAGGGGAAGCGCCAGTGTAGCCCGCCAAATTCAAATGTTGAATTCCGAAAAACGTGCACAGCTGGACATAGGCCTTTTTTTAACGAGGAGAATTGCTCATGCATACTGCGCCACCACGGGGATATAGTGCAGTTATGTAGGTCCAACCCACTAACACTCCGCGGTGGCCTCCCATGCTGCTTATGGCGGGGACATGGGCACGCGTAAGCAATCCTCCGTGAGCCCGCTGCGGCTGTCCATCACCGGACCCTCCTCTGGGGGAAACCCCCTATCACCTGCACACCAGAACTCACCGGCAGGCTGTGAGTAACCTGGGAACCAAATAGCGAGTGAGTGCCAGATGACCCCGTGTATTGCACTCGTGGCCCCGCAGCGATGGGTCAGGTCAGTGGCACCACCACGTACTACTTTTCAGCCCCAGGGGATAGGAAGTGCGCTCCACGCTATATCAACACTCTTGCTCGGATGCGGATCCACAGCGTCCACCATCGAACGGTTGCGATCCCGTTCAGGCCGCAGGACCTCAATACCAGCATTCATCTCTCACTGCGGCCTCCAAAACGACATCGTAGCTCACCTCCATTGCGATGTCGCCCAAGTGGCACCGCAACCTACAGACAAGTCGACTGCGTAGCGACCAAAAATGGTCGCTACGCAGTCGACTTGTCTGTAAAAGCCCTGACTCCTCGGGTTTGTCTTCGCCCGTTAAATATTATCAAGCTGAAGAGTTTGTTTGGTTGAACGTATTAATCTCAGGACCTACAGGCAAATAGGCAAAAAGGAGTCTGGAAAAAATGAGGACGCCTGTTTAGCAGGTATGGCCACCCTGTATACTAGAAGTAAAAGTGATAAGACACTTGGTGTTTTAATCAACAAACACGAGATCCCGGGAATTCTCATCATCAAATCAGCCTATCGCAGTCCACTGCTGGACATAGGCCTCTCCCATGCTAAATGATAAATAAATGATAAATGATTTTATTTCTGTAAGTACGTTTGTACAAACACTTTTACATGTCAATTATATTTTTTTAAACTAGATGAGTTCGGCGTTTCCTAACTGACTACTCTGAGAAGAAAGGCCGAAACAAACTCAGAGGTCACAGTCTCTTTTAAAGTCCAGACATAATCTTGTTCACATCATGTGAAGATCATGTAGATTGGTGACTGAAATGGTCCTTTGAAGAAAGAACCACACAGATTGAGTGGACCTGCCCAGTCAGTGCAAGCATTTGTCACTAATCGTTTAGCTCAACTCGGAAAATAAGGAGCCCAACGCTTTGACGAACAGTACCAAAGAAAGGACATTTGGGTAGGCCGCATAAATTACTCAAACTGCCAGATCGTGATTACTAAGAACGAAAGAAAACAAAATTAAAAAAAACCGGCCAAGTGCGAGTCGGACTCGCGCACCGAGGGTTCCGTACAAACCTGTAGGTATTCTCGGTTTATGCATAAGGTTTATGGTTATGAAAATAAATGTTTTCAGCTGATTGAATGAACGGTAAATTGCGGTTTACGATTTATGACGTTTTAAAAAAAAAAAACTACTTGCTCGATCTCGTTCAAACCAATTTTTGGTGGTAGCTTATATGATAATTTACATCATATTTTTTTAAGTTTTATCATTCTCTTATTTTAGAAGTTACGGGGGGGGGGGGACACACATTTTACCACTTTGGAAGCGTCTATCGCGCAAACTATTCAGTTTAGAAAAAAATGATATTAGAAACCTCGATACCATTTTTGAAGACCTATTCATAAATACCCCACACGTATGGGTTTGACGAAAAAAAAAATTTTGAGTTTCAGTTCTTTGTATGGGGAACCCCAAAATTTATTGTTTTTTTTCTATTTTAGTGTAAAAATCTTGATGCGGTTCACAGAATACATCTACTTACCAAGTGTCAACAGCATAGCTCTTATAGTTTCGGAGAAAAGTGGCTGTGACATACGGACGGACGGACAGACAGACAGACAGACAGACAGACGGACAGACAGACATGACGAATCTATAAGGGTTCCGTTTTTTGCCATTTGGCAACGGAACCCTAAAAAGACCCACATAGTCTTCACATTCACAATAATTAAAACAATACGATACTTTACAAAGTAAATATTCATGTCATTGTATATATAAAAAAAACCGGCCAAGTGCGAGTCGGACTCGCGCACCGAGGGTTCCGTACAAATCTGTAGGTATTCTCGGTTTAAAAATGATATTAGAAACCTCGATACCATTTTTGAAGACCTATTCATAAATACCCCACACGTATGGGTTTGACGAAAAAAAAAATTTTGAGTTTCAGTTCTTTGTATGGGGAACCCCAAAATTTATTGTTTTTTTCTATTTTAGTGTGAAAATCTTAATGCGGTTCACAGAATACATCTACTTACCAAGTTTCAACAGCATAGCTCTTATGGTTTCGGAAAAAAGTGGCTGTGACATACGGACGGACGGACAGACAGACAGACAGACAGACAGACATGACGAATCTATAAGGGTTCCGTTTTTTTGCCATTTGGCAACGGAACCCTAATTATCAATGTCAGTGTGTATATAAAAAAAAAGAAACGGATATAATTTTGTTGGTCAGATCATTTGATGACCATGTAGATCGGTGTCTGAAATGGTCTTTTGAAGAAAGAACCACACAGATTGAGTGGACCTGTCCAGTCAGTGCAAGCATTTGTCACTAATCGTTTAGCTCAACTCGGAAAATAAGGAGCCCAACGCTTTGACAAACAGTACCAAAGAAAGGACATTTGGGTAGGCCACATAAATTACTCTAACTGCCAGATCATGATTACTGAGAACGAAAGAAACCAAAATTAAAAAAAGACCCACATAGTCTTCACATTCACAATAATTAAAACAATACGATACTTTACAAAGTAAATATTCATGTCATCTATACTATATTACTATATAATATTATAAAGCTGAAGAGTTTGTTTGTTTGTTTGTTTGTTTGATTGAACGCGCTAATCTCAGGAACTACTGGTCCGAATTGAAAAATTATTTTTGTGTTGGGTAGCCTATTTATCGAGGGAGGCTATAAGCTATATAACATCACGCTACAACTAAGAGGAGCGGAGCAGTAATGAAAAATGTTGCGAAAACGGGGAAAATTTATTCCTTTTGAGAGTTTCCATTGCGTGCGCTGCGTAAACGGTTAAAGTAACGCAAAAATCATGTATGACGGAATTGTTCCTTTTAAAAAGTTCTAAAAAAAAGTCCGCGAGAGCATATGTCTATCATTTAAGGTTGACTCACTATAACTGAAAAGGAGCGAGCAGCAACGAGCAGGCAAATCGATGCGACGGGAAGGGTCAGGGGAGCAAAAATTTGACGCGGACGAAGTCGCGGGCAGAAGCTAGTTGTATATATAAAAAATTATCAATGTCAATGTGTATATAAAAAAAAAGAAACGGATATAATTTTGTTGGTCAGATCATTTGATGACCATGTAGATCGGTGTCTGTAATGGTCTTTTGATGAAAGAACCACACATATATTGCCACTAACTACTCAAGCTGCCAGACCATAATCAAAAGTGAAACAATGACCCATGCTGCGCCACAACACCCTATCCTCCGCCTTCCACATCTAGTCTGTTCCAGCCACCTTTTTGAGGTCGTCGGTCCATCTAGCTACAGCTCCGGGAATTCTCAACAGTCAAAATTTCAAGACTTGATAGACACACAGGCTTTTACTTTTAATGTATTTAGTAGATTGCGCATTATTTCGCTAGAATAACCTTTTAACTAAGAGATGCGAATGCCATCATGATAACCAGTGATCGGATATTCGGATGCATATTCAACTAATGTTACTATTTAGCTGTGAAAGCACGGAAGTGGCTTCGTATTTTTATTAAAGCCGGGTTTCTTGGATCATCATATCTTATATCTTCAAACGAGCAATTCTTGTATATATATATATGTATAATCTGAATCTCGGAAACGGCTCCAACGATTTTCATGAAATTTAGTATACAGGGGGTTTCGAGAGCGATAAATCGATCTAGCTAGGATTCATTTGTATTAAATGTCGTTTTATTCGTTTTTTCAATGACCAACTTTATCGATAATCAACTTGAACATAAACTTAAAAAATACTGAGCAAAGCTCGGTCATCCAGATATTTTATTTAAAACTAGCTTTTGCCCGCGGTTTCACTCGCGTTAAATTCGGGGTAACACGGTTCCCATTTCCTGATTTAGAACACAGAAGGGGACTCGGAACAGAATGTTAATTTAATACGCTACTGTAGACGATATTATTTATGTCTTTCCATTTGGGGATAGAATGTTAAGATTCTGGCCATTGGACACACGCGAACATGTTTCATATTCCATGGGAAAAGCACGGCTTTTCTAAGTTCACCCCAGCCACCTAACAAGGAAAAAAAGTAGCCTATGTCACTTTCCATCCCTTCAACTATCTCCATTTAAAAATCACGTCAATTCGTCGCTTCGTTTTGCCCTGAGAGACGGACAAACAGACACACACACTTTCCCATTTATAATATTAAGTATGGATTAATGTTTAACCCCAGATGCAAATACAGCTTGGCAAAAAAGAGTCTGGAAAAAATGAGGGCGCCTGCTTAGCAGGTATGGCCACCCTGTATACTAAGAATAAAAGTGATAAGATACTTGTTGTTTTAATCCACAAACACGAGATCTCGAAAATTCTCATCAGTTAAGATTTCAAGACTTGATAGGAACACAGCCTTTTACTTTCACTGTATTTAATAGATTGCGCATTATTTAGCTGGAATAACCTTTTATCAAAGAGTGCCATCATAATAACATTATGAAAACTTATACAGTTTAAAAATTAATTATGTTACACTCAGGGATTGCCGATTGAACCCGATACACAAGACATAATGTTCAGCAATCGCATTTGCGGCCACCATCTAGGGTATTCACAACCATTCGATGGTTCGTATGCCTGTATCAAATATGACATGAATGATACTGAACGAATCCTGTTAATGCTGACAGTTTCTAATCGACAAGAAGGCGACTTACAGCTGCTTACTGTCGGAAACTAATCGTAAGTCAGAGTGTACCTATAACATGTCGCATTCGAAAGGTACGGGCAATATCGAATAAACTTGAACAGTTGACTAATGAAGGCGTCAGGTATGTCTATGTGGGGTACATAACATTATCACTATTCACATGACAATGAAAATGAAATAATACGCTTAAATTTAGATTTTATTTAAAAAGATAAACGTGACATAATATCATTCGTGTATTCCTTTTCGGTGCTCTGATAGATTTTTTCTATTAACACTGATGTGTCAGTTTTACATTTCTTATTTATGAAATCTAAACAGAGTAAAAATCTTTCTTTACGGCTCCCATTACAACCCGTCTCCTCAAATTATAGGTAATATATGATGTAGATTAAGCACCTGAAAAATCCATATCCATACTTCCATACTATCCATACTATCCATCCATACTTCCATACTAATATTATAAATGCAAAAGTAACTCTGTCTGTCTATCGGTCTGTCTGTCTGTCTGTCTGTCTGTCTGTCTCGCTTTCCTGCTAAAACTACTGAACCGATTTAAATGAAATTTGGTACACAGATAGTTTAGAGCCTGAGAAAGGACATAGGCTACTTTTTATCCCGGTAGTATGTTCCCGCGGGAAGATTTCCGACCTCCACGCGGGCGAAGCCGCTGGCAAAAGCTAGTAATAAATAAAAATTATACTTTTTTTACTGTGGTATGCGATAATAGCATTAACAAAAAAAAAAAATACTTGCCTGTTTCTTTATAGTGTTGAACTTTTTTGTCTAATTGCACACAGATCGAAATCGTCTAATTCTTTCTTCCGCCAACTGTTTTGGTGTTTCTCCAGGTGTAAAAAAAATCCTTACTTAATTGTTCTCTCCTTCATTAACAATTTCTCTAATAGTACTATGAGATTTACCTTGAAAAAAATATAAAGACAATCATATTAATTCCATGTAGGTATATTTTTCAATTTCAAGTATCAAACATCAAGAGTCAACGTACACGCGATTTGTTAAACAAGAAAACATAACCTCAATAATCTATTATTAAATAAAACAATAAAAATGCTTGAAACTTATAATACCGATAAAACTTACTATTAGAAAGGAAAAGCAATGACTGGCATTGACTAAAAGATAAATTTCTTGGATAAATACCTGTCGTGTCGGCAGTTCTTTCGAAAACATTGTCAATCGGAGACAAAATTTGTTCCGCTTCAGATTCCGCCAAATTTCTTAAGAAAACTTGGTATATCACAGCTCACACCACTACTCCTTATTGTTTTATTCATTTTTTATATGTACAAAAGCATTAATAATTGATAGTTAATTAGAAATAAGTAAAATACAACTGGGAACATAACGCAATGACAGATTAGCTACTTGTTGATGATAAACAAAGCAGTGTTGCCACTAAAAATTTATTTTAGTTCCAATGGTTACCACGACAGACTCTTTTTTGCCAAGCTATATATATGCGTGTATAGGTTGGCAAAAAAGAGTCTGTCGTGGTAACCATTGGAACTAAAATATTTTTTTGGTGGCAGCACTGCTTTGTTTATCATCAACAAGTAGCTAATCTGTCATTGTGTTATGTTCCTAGTTGTATTTTACTTATTTCTAATTAACAATCAATGATTAATGCTTTTGTACATATAAAAAATGAATAAAACAATAAGGAGTAGTGGTGTGAGCTGTGATATACTAAGTTTTCGTAAGAAATTTGGCGGAATCTGAAGCGGAACAAATTTTGTCTCCGATTGACAATGTTTACGAAAGAACTGCCGACACGACAGGTATTTATCCAAGAAATTTATCTTTTATTCAATGCCAGTCATTGTTTTTCCTTTCTAATACTAAGTTTTATCGGTATTATAAGTTTCAAGCCATTTTATTGTTTTATTTACTAATAGATTTTTGAGGTTATGTTTTCTTGTTTGACAAATCGCGTGTACGTTAACTCTTGATGTTTGATACTTGAAATTGAAAAATGTACCTACATGGAATGAATATGATTGTCTTTATGTTTTTTTCAAGGTAAATCTCACAGTACAATTAGAGAAATTGTTAATGAAGGTGAAAAAAATTAATGTTTTTTTTTATACACCTGGAGGAACACCAAAATAGTTGGCGAAAGAAAGAATTAGATGATTTTGATCTGTGTGCAATCAGACAAAAAGTTCAACACCATAACGAAACCGGCAAGTATTTTTTTTTTTTTTTTGTTAATCGCATACCACAGTAATAAAAGTACCTATAATTTATATTTATTATTTTTCAGGTGCCTATTCTACGTAATATATCACCTATAGTTTGAGGAGACAGGTTGTAATGGGAGCCGTAAACGTGTAAGAAAGATTTTTACAATATTTAGATTTCATAAATAAGAAATGTAAAACTGACACATAAGTGTTAATGGAAAAAATCTATCATAGCACTGAAAAGGAATACAAGAATGATGTTATGTCACGTTTTTCTTTTTGAATAAAATCTAAATTTTAGCGTGTTATTTCATTTTCATTGTCATGTGAATAGTGAAAATGTTATGTACCCCACATAGAATACCTGACACCTTCATTAGTCAACTGTTCAAGTTTATTCGATATTGCCTGTACCTTTCGAATGCGACATGTTATATGTACTCTCTGACTTCCGATTAGTTTCCGACAGTAAGCAGCTGTAAGTCGCCTTCTTGTCGACTATAAACTGTCAGCATTAAAACGACTCGTTCAGTATCATTCATGTCAAATTTGATACAGGCATACCAACCATCGAATGGTTGTGAATACCCTAGATGGAGGTCGTCTTGTTTATCGGATTCAATCGGCAATCCCTGAGAGTAATTTAATTAATTTTTAAACTGAATAAGTTTGCAATATGTTATTATGATGGCACTCTTAGATAAAAGGTTATTCTAGCGAAATAATGCGAAATCTACTAAATACAATGAAAGTAAAAGACTGTGTGCCTATCAAGTCTTAAAATCTTGACTGATGAGAATTTCCGGGATCTCGTGTTTGTGGATTAAAACAACAAGTATCTTATCACTTTTAGTCCTAGTATACAGGGTGGCCATACCTGCTAAACAGGCGCCCTCATTTTTTCCAGACTCTTTTTTGCCAAGCTGTAGGGTGGTATGTTTTATATAAAACAACACGAAACACGGTAAAAACGCGCATTCCATATTAGCCAACATTTCAACTTTATGTGAATATGCATCTAAATATCCGATCTCTAATGATTACATAATGAAAACTTATTCAGAATAAAAAAAAAAATTAAACACACTGAATAAATTAATCAAATTACACTCAGGGATTCGCCATTGAACCCGACACCCAAGAAATAATGTTCAACTATCACATTTGCGGCCACCATCTAGGATATTCACAACCATTCGATGGTTGTTATGTCTTAATTGTATTTGACGTGAATAGTAATGAACGAATCCTGTTAATGCTGATATTTTATAGTTTAACCGCTTGAAACCCGAGCGCGCATCTTCTTATAAGAAAGCTACTAACAGCTGCTTACTGTCGGAAACTAATCGGAGACTGTCTATTGGCGATGCAAAGATTATCCGCGCGCCTCTAGCGGCAAAATTTAGAAGTTGTCTAAGAACGACACTTTGCTTTAGTCTTAGTTCACATTAGGTCGGCCCGACAGTTTTACCGTTTACCGGCTGTCGGGTGTTGCTGTTCACACTAGAAGCTGCCGATCCGACCTAATGTGGCGCTGTACTTGCAAGTATGCCAATATTATGCCCGACCCGATAGAAATCGTGGCTGAACGTCCGGTAAAAGTGTCGGCTCCGTTAGTTTTATCGGGTCGCACTAATGTGAACGGCGCTGTTGAAATACATATGCCAATATGAATCCGACACGTTTACTGGCCCGATAAAACTGTCGGGCCGACCTAATGTGAACGAGCTCTTTTAAAGTTGAGATTAAGTTTGGAGATAATCAGATGGATCACGATGACATAAAAAAACCTGTTGCTAATGAAAGCAGAAATATAGGTTGGCAAAAAAGAGTCTGTCGTGGTAACCATTGGAACTAAAATATTTTTTTGGTGGCAGCACTGCTTTGTTTATCATCAACAAGTAGCTAATCTGTCATTGTGTTAAGTTCTCAGTTGTATTTTACTTATTTCTAATTAACTATCAATTATTAATGCTTTTGAACATATAAAAAATGAATAAAACAATAAGAAGTAGTGGTGTGAGCTGTGATATACTAAGTTTTCGTAAGAAATTTGGCGGAATCTGAAGCGGAACAAATTTTGTCTCCGATCGACAATGTTTTCGACCTAGTATACAGGGTGGCCATACCTGCTAAGCAGGCGCCCTCATTTTTTCCAGACTCTTTTTTGCCAAGCTGTACGAAATATTGTTGCGTTCCTCAATGTAGTAATTACGGAGATTCGAGAATAAGTTTTTCCAAAAGACAAAATTATGAAGAAAAATTGGGAGACTACTCTAAGAATAGGCAAGCCGATTTCATTAGCAATGAGAGTTTGTTCTCATCATTTTCAGGCTTCAAACTATTTTCCAAACAGTAAGTTTAATTATGTTTTAATTATTTTATTGTTCTTATATTATATTCACATGTATTTTATAAGTTATATATTTAGTTTAGGCTAAGGCGAGCTTCTCGTCAGATAACGAGATTATGTTTATTGTTTCAGATTCTAAAAGACAGAATTTGTTTCCTAATGTCGTACCATCTCAGAGTATTCCTAAAAGAAGCTCTCATAAAGAAGTACCATTAGCCCAAAAAATAAAACCAATTGCTCGAGAAAATAGGGCTGATATCAGACGCAAAATAATTGTATCAAAGAAAGATCTTGGACTTGAATGAAAAAATTGACGTTGAGGATGGATTTATAAATAATTTTTCTCCAGAACGCATTGGTTTTGTGTATCCTGCAGACGCATTAATTACATCGACTATTGACAACATAATTATTGTTTCGTCTAGCATGAAAACACATAAATCTAATTTATATTGGGTTAATAACTTTTCCGTGACGTAAATTGTATCGAAAACTGTCAAAGTGTCGTTCTTAGACAGCTTCACAATTTTGACACTTGGGGCGCTAGTTTGAATCTTTGCATCGCCAATAACATGTCGCATTCGAAAGGTACGGGCCATATCAAATAAACTTGAACAGATGAATAATGAAGCCATCAGGCAGTGACGGGCGTAACTAGTTACATTTGTAATCTAATTAATAATTGAATTCCATAATAATTTGATTAAAATGTAATCTAATTACATAATATTCAATTACTTTTTAATTAGATTACTTTGAATGTGCTATGAAATTAATTACAATGTATTTAATTACAAAATAATTTGATTACAATGTAACCTAATTGTAATTACATAGTATTCAATTAAATTATAATTACTTTGAATATGAAATGTCACATGCTTGCATCGCATGGCTGCGATGTAGTTATCAAAGATGTATAGGGAGCAGCGAGCCAAGATCCAAAGCTGAACTTATAGTCACTCATTTTTTGGCAAAAGACAGCAGAGAACTTCAAATATTAAATAATCGTGACGAAATGAAAGAAATATTTTTTAAATTTAATACCCCCTCTACCTTCTTCTGCGCCTGTGGAACGTACGTTTTCGTACGCGGCAATGATCAATTGTACGAAAGCAAACCGTCTGTCAGACTAAATGTTTGAAAAAAGAGTCATATTAAAAGTTTATTTAAATTATAAATCAGAAAACAATTTTTTTTATCAACCAATGGTGAAAATTATAACTAATAAAAGATTTAAAACTATATAATCATTAGAAAGATGTTTTTTTTTAAATATAATTATGTGCTTCGTTTTCGTATTAATTTGTCAAAAATGAGTTAAATATGGCTTTTTTTGTAAGATCCAGGTGACCTGTCTATTACGGACATTAATTAATCATATAAATATGTAATTACGTTTTATCAGATTACTTATGTAATCTGTTATAATGTAATTAGATTAACTTGCAATTAAATTACTTTGTATTTAATTACAGTAAGTACTCATGGTAATTAGTTACTTAAGTAATCTGTTCCAAAGTATTTTAATTACTAATTACAATGTAACTGTAATTTGTAATTATTAATCTAATTACTTTTCGCCCATCACTGCCGTCAGGTATGTCTATCTATAGGGTACATGCCACTATCACTATCTACATGACAATGAAAATGAAAGGACACGCTAAAATGTAGGTTTTATTTAAAAAGAAAAGCGTGACATAACATCATTCGTGTATTACTTTTAGCTGCTATAATAGTTTTCCATTAACACTGATCACGTCGAGTAGACACCTGAAAAATAAAAAAGTGTTAATTATACTTTTTTCACTGTAGTACTAGTATGCGATAATAGCATTTACAATAAAATACTTGCTTGTTTCTTCACAGTGTTGAAAAAGTGATTTTTTTGTCTCAATGCACACAAATCATTCAAGTCTTCTTTCAGGTGACATTTTCGGTGTTTTCCAGGTGTAGAAAAAAAATCCATTATCTTTTACCTTCATCAACAATTTTTCTAATTGTATTGACAAAGTTACCTTAAAGCAATTATAAAGACAATCATATTAATTCCATATACATTTTTCAATTTCAAGTATCAACCATGAAGAGTCACCGTACACGCGATTTGTCAAACTAGAAAACATAACCTCAATAATCTGTTAGTAAATAAAACAATAAAATGGGTTGAAACTTAATAGTACCGATAAAACTAAGTATTAGAAAGGAAAAACAAAGACTGGCATTGACTGAAAGATAAATTTCTTGGTTAAATACCTGTCATGTCGGCAGTTCTTTCGAAAACATTGTCAATCGGAGACAAAATTTGTTCCGCATCCGATTCCGCCGAATATCTCACGAAAACTTGGTATATCACAGATCATACCACTACTCCAGTGTTTTAATCATTTTTTATATGTATAAAAGCAATCATAATGGGGGGGGGGTCTGTATTTATGCTTTTGCGGTTGCACAACGACACGCTTTGCTTGGCTTTGCTTGGTAGTATAGATGCAGGCCTACTTTGCCGCCTCCCTCAGAGGTGGCAGGGTGGCGGGGTCTTGAGGGAGAGCGCTGCAGTCGTGTAGATCCTCAAGGCATGTCTGGCGGATACACCTTCACGAGGTTGCCACCCCGTTCTTGGTCTTATTCCTTATGAAATAGACGTAACTGAAACCGCCAGGCGACTTTACCTCATCTCTCTCCCCTCCCCACTCCCGCATAACCCCCCCATTTCCTGTCCCAGCCTGCCTTCCTTCCCCAAATTCCACAACCCCTCCTCACGCTACCCCACCAAACTTCCACTCCGAAACGTGAACAGCGCTGGTTGTTATGTGTCCGTGAGGCAACACGCCCCCTTTGGTCTGGATTTCAAGCGAAACGGTGGCCCTACCCTCTAGCCAGGGGTAGCGAAATGGCCACAGTGTCCCGTCAGAGGGCCACAGGCGAGGTGCGTGAGGTCCGCGGAGGTTGTCCTCGGATGACCGAAGCGGTAGGTAAAGGTCATGCTGACGATGTTAGTGACGGTTGTTCAGCTCGTTGGGGGTCAACCTGATCGAGCACCCGATGTCGCACTGTAAACCAGCCTTGCGCCCCTATATCTCTCTGGTAATCCTAACGTTCGAGCTTTTTTTTTTATAGTAAGACGTTCCCAGGTGCGGGCTCCATGGAGGGTGGGAGCCAGAGAGATGAATCCTTTTACAACATTTAACATGGATAATAACATAGTTAAAACCAACCAACCCGAAGTGGAGGCGAAAGCCGATGAAGCTTCCAAAAGAGGTGCTTGCACTTCTCTTGGCCCTGGACACCCTGCAGCTAACGCCGCGGGTACCAGCGCGGGCGCTGGTCTGCCTGTGGCGAAAGCCACAGGTAAGACCAAACAAAAGTCCCAAAAGAAACAAAGGGTGTCGGCGCTGATTGGGACCAGTACCGGCCCTTCTAAAACCCAGGGGAGGACCACGGCGAAAACTAACATCGCTGATGGTCCGACCCACCCTAAACTAACACCGGTGCCGGACGTTACAGGCACCGGGAAACACCCTCCTACCTCTGCGGCTCCTCAAGCCTTCTCTCATAAGGATGTCGCCACCGATCTAACGGTGACAGACAGCCACGAGGACGCGATCTCTCGCGCCTGGAAGGTTGTACAGAAGCGGGGCAAGGGTAAAGGCACTCAACAAGCCCGTTGCCCTCGCACAAACCCCTCATGCGCTCCAGCTGCCACAGCACAGCGTATGACGAGGAAGGAGCGCTGTCGGGCTCGCAGGAGGCAAGGTAAAGGGCCTCAAAACAACCAGGCCACTGCCGCTAGTTCGGGTAAACCGTCTAGCGGCCAGCTAAACTTCGCCGCTGGTAAACGGTCGCAGGCAGACGCCGGCTTAGGCCGTCCCGCGACCAGCCGACCGTCATCCAGTGCGCCGGGTAAAACACAGCAACCCGGAGGGAAGGATCAGGCCGCGGCCAAGCGAGCTCTCAACGAGACGATCACACCTCGTGGAGAGCATAAGCGGCCGCGCCTTGATCAATCCAAACGGGTTGCTCAAAGAAGCTACGCCCAAGCTGCCAATGCTACCCTTGACGTAGCGGTCACCTGTGACCGCACTGGGGTCATCAGCAAGAACGTATCGGACCAGGTGCTCGCTGCTATCCAGAAGCAGATTTTACTCGAGGCCTGCTCCCCCAAACAGGACATCAAGGCGCCGACTTTCAACGCAAAGCCGCTGTTCGCCGGTGGCGTCCTTAAACTGTGGTGCGAGAACGACCACACCTTAGCCTGGCTAAGGAAAACAGTCTCCGATATTACTCTCCCTACTAACTTAACGTTTGTAGTCAAGAGTCAGTCGGAGATCTTAAGACGGGCACGATGCGGAATCGTGATCCCCGACGAGCAGGGGGTCCTCGGAGAGCCGACCAATATAGGCCGTGCTCTCAGTTATCAGAACCCCTGGGTCGACATCAAGCGCTGGTTGCTGCTGCATGCCGACAAACAGGCCTCGGCATGGTTCGTGGTGTTCGGTGTCCCGGTGGACCAAATCCCGACCCTGATGGGTGCGGGGCGCCGTCTATCTTTTGGGGCAGGGAAGGTGTACCTGCAGTTCCAGGGTAGGAACGGCAGGTTCACCGATGTCCCCCAGGGATGGGATCCCACCACGGGCACCATATCAGAAACTGTGGTGCAGCAGCCAGAGACACCAGCGGGAGAGTCGACTCCCCAAGCAAACAACCCGGTAGCAACCGTGGCCGAACCCGCTGAAGCGGAATCGGCTGCCGCCGCCCTGGAGGCTGTCCCTTCTTCGTGCGCGGAGTCGGACGACATAACCCTGTCCCCGGCTTCGCGCCAGGAGGAGGATGGCTTCGACGAGGGCGGCCTGTTTGCCGGGCTCAAGTTGGAGGAGGACGATGAGGAACTGACTAGCAATGGCGTCCTCTTCGTCAAATTATAAAATCCTCCAGGCAAACCTCCACCACAGTCAGACCGCAACGGCTCAGCTCCGGAAGTGGTTGGAGGTTCAACATACGGCCATTGCCCTGATCCAAGAGCCGTGGATTAGAGCAGGCCGCATACAAGGACTCTCCAATCTTGGCGGTAAGCTCCTGGTCACTACTGATCATGACCAACCCAGGTCCTGTATCTATGTTACAGGAAACCTTAAAACGCAGCTTCTAACTGAATTCTGTTGCAGAGATATCTCTGCAGTGAAGCTGCTTATACAGCGTGACGGCGCCATGGAGATGGCAATCGCCTTCGCTTCGGCCTACATGCCTGAAGCGGAGGCGCCGCCCCCGCATGACCTCGCCCGCCTCGTGAGCCATTGCGAGAGAACCGGGCTTGAGGTCATCATCGGTGCCGATGCCAATGCTCATCACCAGCTGTGGGGTATGGACACGCAAAACGAAAGGGGTAAGGCCTTGGTTGATTACTTATTCTCGACTAACCTATCCCTACTAAACACTGGCTCCGAACCGACATTCGTAACCAGACGAAGCCGCACAATCATAGATCTCACTCTGGCAACAGAGGCCGCGGCGGAAATTACCACTGGTTGGCAGGTCTCCAGGGAGGCTTCCTGCTCCGACCACAGATGGATCCGCTTCGACATCCAGGCCTCTGTCCCGCCAGCAGCTCCGCGCCGCAAACCGCGGAACACAGATCGTGGTACCTACACACGCAGCCTAGAATCCAAACTTGCGACATCAAACGATCCGACGTCATTTGCGGATACAACACAGATTGAGGTACAAGTAGAATACCTCACTAAATCAATGATAGACAGCTACCGAAGTGCCTGCCCAGAGACGACTCCTCGTAGTACACCGGTCAAACAGCCCTGGTGGGGTGCTGATCTGGAGCGAAAGCGCGGGAAGGTAAGGAAAGCTTTGAATCGAGCCAAAGCTTTGATCAGGTTCAGGAGCACCTCGGGATGGCGTAAATACACTGGCAGCATTGAGTCCTGCCAGGAAGCAAACAGGGTAAGGAAAGTACTGGCGCAACAAACTACACCGGGGCCAACAACCCTTCGCAAGCCAGACAACACTCTCACATCCTCGCCAGAAGAAACGAAACGCGTCCTTATAGAAACACACTTCCCGGGATGTATTTTCTCGCAAGCAATCGACTGGCAAGATGCAACTCAAACACCATCAGACAATGATTGGTTTTATGCTAGCAAGGTGATCACGCTAGAGAAACTTCAATGGGCCATCCGGAGTTTCCATCCATTTAAGGCCGCTGGCCCGGATGGGGTGTTCCCCGCCCTACTACAGTGGGGTGGAACCCTCATCGTAACAAGACTGGTGCCTTTAATGAGAGCGTGCCTGGCCTGGGAAGTGAAAGTAATATTCATCCCTAAACCAGGTAAGGGCGACTACACAAACGCCAAATCCCACAGACCAATCAGCCTGACGTCTTTCCTTCTAAAGACCCTGGAAAGGCTGTGCGACAGGGAGCTGAGGGACGGCGCTCTGAAAACCCTACCGTTGCACGGTAATCAACATGCATACAGCTCGGATAAGTCCACAGAATCGGCGCTTCATCTGGTAGTTAGCCAGATAGAGGAAGCAATTCATCAGAAAGGGACCTGCCTGGGTACTTTCATAGACATTGAAGGAGCCTTTGACAAAACAAACTTCTCCAGCATCAGCAGCGCCCTCTCCAGACATGGAGTTGAACAGGTACTCATAGACTGGATCACAAACATGCTAAGCAAGCGCGTGGTTCGCCTAGAGCCACGGTTCCGAACCTGGGGGTAATTACCCCTGCGGGGGTAAAACTGGTATTCTGCGGGGGTAATGAGCTGGTAATATATAACAAAGATTAGACCAATAGGACCAAATCTAACTCACCAGTGCATTTCATACCCTAACTGTGTTATCAAATGACAAGTCGGAGCCGCGTTTCTAATAAAGCGCGTGAAATATACGGACATACGGTTTGTACGAGTTGTACGTTAAGGTAATTGGTAATTGTATTTGCAAGTTTTTTAATGTTAGGTTTAGTAAAGTCTGTAAAGATTATTTAGATATATATAATGTGATTGTAAGAACTTACTCAATATTTTTGTGCAATTTTTATATGTCTAACTAGCTTTTGCCAGCGGCTCCGCCCGCGTAGAGTTCGGAAAATATTCCGTGGGAACGTACTACCGGGATAAAAAGCCTATGTGTTAATCCAGGTTACTAACTGTGTTCCAAATTTCATCCAAATCCGTTCAGTAGTTTTTGCGTGCAAGAGTAACAAACATCCATACATACAAACTTTCGCATTTATAATATTAGTAGGATAAAGTCAATTTGTAATTATGTGTGTTTTTTGTTTGGTGTTCATTGGTAATATGAGGGAGAGCGGGAGGGGTAAATCAGATTCTCTAGCTAAGTCACAGGGGTGACAAGATCGAAAAGGTTAGGAACCACTGGCCTAGAGGATGAGCAGCAGCTGGCCATGATTGCCAGAGGCTGCCCCCAAGGAGGGATGCTATCACCCCTTCTATGGAATTTGGTGATTAACGAGTTAATCGCCAGACTCAATGCCAATCACTACTACACAATAGGTTATGCGGACCACCTCGCCATCCTTGTCTCAGGGAAGGTGACGAGCACGATCTTTAACCTCACCCAACAAGCACTACGTATCGTAGAGAGATGGTGCAGTGAATATGACCTCTCAGTGAACCCCACTAAAACTGAGCTAGTCATGTTCACCCATAAACGAGCTTTAGACCCCTTCCGCCTACCGAAATTGTTCAATACAGAACTTCAGCTGGCCAACGAAGTCAAGTACCTCGGGGTCATTCTTGACAGTAAGTTAAACTGGAGTAGTCATTTAGACAGCAAACTAAACAGGGCCTGCATCACATTCTGGCAATGCAGGAAAATGATAGGTAAGAAGTGGGGCCTATCACCCAAAATCATACTTTGGCTGTACACCGCAGTGATCCGACCCATGATCACCTACGGGGCCATGGTCTGGTAGCCCCGCACCAAGCTTACTACAGCCTGTAACAAACTGCAACGCATGCAAAGACTAGCCTGCATGGCGGTCACGGGCTGCATGAGGACTAATCCAACTGCAGCCGAATAGACGCCATGTTGGGTTTACCACCGCTCCACCTGTTCATACAGCAGGAAGCCACGATGGCGGCGGCGCGTCTGGCCGCAACTAACCTCTGGAGAAAGAGAGACACACAACACACCGCGCTGCTTGAGGAACTCAACAATGAGTTCCCCATCACTAAAGCTATAAATGACCGGGTATCCAAACAGTTCATTTTTGATAAAAAATACAGAATCCAGCTTCACGAAGATCGCTAGTGTGAGGGTTTGCGCCCCACTGAGCTGCGCATCTTCACGGACGGATCAAAAACAGACAGTGGCACAGGTGCTGGAGTCTTCTCGCAGGACTTCAACATACATATAGCCATACCGTTGGGAGTCCACAACACAGTGTTCCAGGCTGAATGCATTGGGATCACTCTTGCTGCTTCAGCCATCATGGCCAGGGCAGTTAAAGACCACTCGATCCCCATACTCTCAGACAGTATGGCTGTTCTGCAAGCGCTGGACAGTCACTCGATTGACTCTGGGTTAATATACGAGTGCCACCAGCGCCTCAACCAGGTGGGTAGCCTCAATAATATAACCATTCAATGGATTAAAGGACACAGCGGTTCGCTAGGTAACGACGCCGCCGATGAACTTGCCAGAAGGGGGTCAAGCATGACACCGGTGGGACCAAAACCCATCGCGCCACTTCCCTTTGGGTTCCTACGCTCTCTGGTAAGAAAACGTACCAGGGATCTACACTGCAAGCTATGGGTGGACCAAAGTGAGTGCAGGCAGGCCAAGGAAGCACTTCCTACCATCGATGCCCGCCTCACTAAACAGGTCCTTCGGTTAGACAAACGACAGCTGCGTATGGTAACAGCAGCAATAACTGGACATGGGTCGTTTAATAAACATCTATCTGTCATAGGAGTTACAGACAGTCCGCTGTGCAGGGCCTGCATTGGGGACGACGAGACAGCAGCGCACGTGCTTCTAAACTGCCCGGCGATCGCCACATACAGGGTACTTTGGTAACCCAGGTACCCTACGTGAGATAGTCAGCAACATCAAGGCGTTGCTGGCCTTTCTCGAGGAGCTGGGGTGGATCGAATAACCGATTTCCCACCCGTACGCAAAATACGCGCTCAGACGTGGAGTTGCGGACACCAGCCCGTTCTACCTATTACCTATTAAGCAATCATAATTGATAGTTAATGTTAATTAGAAAAAAGTGAAATACAACTGGGAACATAAAAAATGTTGCCGTAAAAAATATATTTTAGTTCCAATTGTGACCGTGTCAGACTCTTTTTCGCCAAGCTGTACAGCTTGGCAAAAAAGAGTCGGAAGCGGTGTCCCAGTTGTATTTCACTTATTTCTAATTAAATATCAATTATTATTGCTTTTGTACACATACAAAATGAATAAAACAATAAGGAGTAGTGGTATGAGCTGTGATATACCAAGTTTTCGTAAGATATTTGGTGGAGTCGGAAATGGAACAAATTTTGTCTCCGATTGACAATGTTTTCGAAAGAACTGCCGACATGAGAGGTATTTATCCAAGAAATGTATCTTTTAGTCACTGACAGTCATTGTTTTTCTTTTTTATTGTTTAGTTTCATCGGTATTATAAGTTTCAAGCCATTTTATTCTTTTATTTACTAACAGATTATTGAGGTTATGTTTTCTAGTTTGACAAATCGCGTGTATGTTGACTCTTAATGGTTGATACTTGAAATTGAAAAATGTACATGAAATTAACATAATTGTCTTTATAATTTCTTTAAGATAAATCTCACAATACAGTTAGAGAAATTGTTAATCCGAAGATTGCAGGTCCAAGTCCTGTCACGGTCGCCTGATTGTGAACGGTTTGTCCACGTATTTACTACCCAAGGTAGCTCTTTGTAAGAAATAAAACACCACTTGCACTTTTTACCAACGTTTCTTCATTTATGTACGCTTTATATTAGCTTCACTTTTATGTTTGTTTGTAACCGACCCCTTATAGCATGATTTTGACCCACATAAACGACCAGATTTCATTCAAACCTTGCACACCTGTCAAAGACCGATGACAATGAATAATTTCTTAGATTTGTGCCATTATCATTGCCAGGGTTACCAGGAGAGCAAAAAAAACTGTCTTCGAAAACAACGCTGACATACGTTTCAAACTACGCTGACATATGTCTCAAAATTTGAAACACCCTAAAAAATAGAAAATAAATAATACTTTAAAACTAAAAAACACGCTTCCATAGAAAACTAAACTAAAAAGTAGAAAAGTTTTTGTCCCCATTCAAAGGCAACAAATCCCAAAAGACTAGTTGACAGTTTGGAAACGACAAAGTCGACAAACTTTTATGTAATAGTTCTAGATCATAGACAATCAGACACAGACACAGTACTTTAGTGACTTTCTTTATAATTGCTTCCAATAGCAGTAATTACATTAGTCACGAGCTCGTAACTATAACAGTTCTTCTTCATTATCTTTAACTGATTTCGTATAAAAAGACTGATATTTAGAGTAACGGCGATGCGAAATAAATAGGTAATCCACTTAAACCCACACAAAAACTTTAGATCTTGACATGAATAATTTTGATAAGTATTGTCTCCTACTTTCGCGAACGAAAACTAGCAACTAACAAAATACAAGGAATAGTATGCAGCACTCACTCATACAAACTTTACATACGTGTTAGGTTTGATATATTAGTCGGAAAATCCCCAAGCATAACCAAACAAAGACGTCTAAAGTTACGTTCGAAAAAAAGAAATTTTTACTCGGCAAAGTGAATATAATTATACTTTTAACCCGGATCCAAAACACAACATTCGATAAATATCACTAAAAGTCATCAAATAATTTTCAGTGATTTTTTTTTTCAGATATCTTTGTTTAACTCCTAAAATTCACCAACTCTATCTAGTCACAAAATCACTAAAGTGGCAACGCTGTTTAAGAACTATTTTTTTTATTTTTATTTATTCCTGACCATGGATACATGTCTTTCAGTCGTTTAGAAGAACTATGAAAGTCAGTGTTGCCACCTTGGTTTTTAAAAAAGGGCAGTTGGCCAAGCTTGAAAGAGCTAGATTTCACATGCCATAAAAAGAGGTGCTAGAAACAGCTAAAAACATAAATACAAATGCAGAGTTAAAATTGTTTATTTGAAACGTATAATATAATCTAATCATTATTATTAAGTTATTAAATTGTTAAAAATCAGAGTCTTCATCGGAACCTTCCAAAATCATATGTTCCGAAGCAGAAGTTGATGGCTGATTGACATCTGTGTTCTTAGCCAATTTGAACGAGTATTTCAAATTACTCCCACACTTTTGTATTATTTCAGCTGGCACCTTGTGGGAACAGCAAGACTCTTTCAATCATTTCGAACCCCATCGTATAAGTAGTATGGATGTCATTGTTTTTATCCCCATTTTATTCCTGTTTTTAGTTTTAATTACGTTCATAGAACTGAAAACACAACAATTATTTTCGCCAAATTTCCAAGCTCTTGATACAAGTTGTTTCCAGCAGCATCCTTGTATTTGAGAACTTCGCACCAAAATTTAATAGTATCTCTTTCTTCTGTCTTTGTTCTCCCAGTCTTGTTCTCCGATATTTCTATATTATATTAGAACTTTATCATCCATTTATATATAAAAGGTATCGTTTGAAAAGGGCTAAGTTGCTCTGTTCGGGCTAAAGCATGAAAAACGAGTTTACCTTCTGTCAAAAATTGCTAAATCTAGCCCGAAAAGGGCTAAGGTGACACCAATAAATACTCTTTTAAATTTAAAAGAAACTGGCCAAGTGCGAGTCGGACTCGCGCACCGAGGATTCCGTACAAACCTGTAGGTATCCTCGGTTTATGCTTAAGGTTTATGTTTATGACATTAAAGGTTTTTTTTTTAATTTTTATATTTGAGATGATTGAATTAAAGGTAAATTGCGGTTTACGATTTATGACGTATTAAAAGAAAAATAACTTACTGGATCTCGTTCAAACCAATTTTCGGTGGAAGTTTATATGGTTATGTATATCATATATTTTTTTTAGTTTTATCATTCTCTTATTTTAGAAGTTACGGGGGGGGGGACACATTTTGCCACTTTGGAATTGTCTCTCGCGCAAACTATTCAGTTTAGAAAAAAAATATATTAGAAACCTCAATACCATTTTTGAAGACCTATTCATAGATACTACACACGCATGGGTTTAATGAAAAAAAAAATTGAGTTTCAGTTCTAAGTATGGGGAACCCCAAAATGTATTGTTTTTTATCTATTTTAGTGTGAAAATCTTAATGCGGTTTACAGAATACATCTACTCACCAAGTTTCAACAACATAGCTCTTATAGTTTCGGAGAAAAGTGGCTGTGACATACACGGACACACAGACAGACAGACAGACAGACATGACGAATTTATAAGGGTTCCGTTTTTTGCCATTTGGCAACGGAACCCTAAAAAGGCTGACAAAACTGATGATCCATCTCAGCCGCCTACATCTGCAATAATAAACGATCAAAATGAAGAAGATATATTAGCAGAAGTATTTGAAGTTGATTTTTAGTTTTGTATTTTTTATTCATTCTTTTCACAATTAAAATTTTATTTTTTTGACTTACCTTGTGATTTCATTTTTAATTATTTATCGAATTCTGGTGATTTATTTAGTTAAAAAAAAACCCTAAATCTGGTGAAATTACAGACTAAATCTAGTGAAAAAGATTTCTGTAAGGTGGCAACACTACTTCTAAAATTGAGGTTAAATTTGAGGTTATTTAGTAATTCAGGTTATGTTTTATCAAAACATGAAAAGAAAATAACAGTGAGTTACAATAATATGTACTTACAGAAGAAGTGCCTTTAAGTGGAATGGAATCTTCTTCTGAAAATAGTTTTGCTTGGACTGATACTTCAAGTGATAGCATCAAAAGCACCTCAATGTGAGTACAAATCTGCTTGAATCAATGTACGATAACTCATGAAGTATCATGGTTGTTTTGCCCTACAACTAGTATCCTTCTTTCTTCAGTCATTATTTAGTACTTCAATGGAAAATAACTAAATAAAATGTTAGACTTAAGTTACAACTCTCGTAATAGCTGTATTAAAGGCTGTCAGATAGTTTGTAGGAAGCTAAATTTGCTAGCCAATATTTAGTCAAAGGAAACATTTTGTAATTTTTTGAATACCTACGTTCATCGATTTTAGAACTTGCTTGCCTTAACTAAGAATAGAACCAATTACAATGCTACAAACACTATTGGGTCACCGGTCACTGATAGACATCAATCGACTGGGGTCTACAATGAGGATCATCTAATCATGAGGAGCACCAGTCAACAGTTACTACTACTATTAGTATGTACTTCTGTCGTCTCTCTGTCACAGGGCTGTTTTTTATTGACAAAAAGTAGTTAGTTGAAAACACAATATTAGGATCTTTACTAAAAAATATTCATTGATATTTTTAGTGATGTGGAACCTATAATGCACTTGGTAAAGTATAATACAAATCCATTACTACAATTCAAACTTAATTTTTCAGGGCTGCAGATGATATCAAGGATATTTTCTCTGCTGATGACAGAAAGAAAACAAAAGGCAAGAAATCTAGAAAAAAACACAATGATGAGTCAGTTAGTACAGAACCCAATGTAGTTATTGAGGAAGAAAAAGCATATATTGAAACTAAAAGTAACAGTAGCTTAAAGAAAAATATTATTAAAATAGAACCAGACAATGATAATGATAAATGCAAGAAGAAAAAGAAAATTAAAAACTTGATAACTAATGGTGAAGGAAATGATTTACAAGACTATATGTCCTATGATGAGACCTACCTTAACTTGAAAGTAAAACAAGAAGAATCATCAGCTTCATCCTTTACAAAACATAAAAAGAAAAAACGCAAACGAACTTCAAGTATAGATTCATCATCAACACCATTGAAAAGTCATGAAAACAATTCAAGCAGTGAAATAAATGATAATAATGTTACTTTCAAAGAAAAATATAAAACGGACACTGAAGAAACAGTTTTGAACAAAAAAAACAATGGCAATAACAGCATTATAACAGAAAATATAACATTACAGGAAGAAAGTAGTGGTGATGAAATATCAGCAATAAAATGTGATGATAGTCTTTCTCCTCAGACTATTTCAGTCATCAACAAGAGTATTGAAGAAGAAAACACAAAAGTAAATTGCAACAACAAATTAAACATAATTAGTAAACTAGCTCACCGTATACCAGAGCATAATTTAAATGAAAAGTTAGCAGCAACAGAGCATCGAAAACAGCGCATATCAGACAGAATTCGTTTTGAGGATGATGATGATACAAACACAGAGCCCAGCCATGTAGAACATGAAAATCATTCTGCAAATAATAAAAAAACATTAAAATTAAAACATTTCCTCAAAACGAATCCTAACTTGAAGTTGCTACCCGAAACATTTAACATCAATTCAAATCTTACCAAAGATGACGAAATATGGATTCTGAAGTGTCCAAAAGAGGTTAACATTAAAGATTTTGATAATACTACTTTAAATATTAATGGAAAATGCAAGATAAAAGTTGGTGGGCAAACTTATGAAGGTAGTGCTGCAGAGGAACAATCAGACACTAGATCATTGCTTATAATGGAGCAAAACAAATATAAAATCAGGAATGTACCACTAAGTGGGGTCATAAATTTACGTAAGAGAATCCCTAAAGCACATTTCCGTGATGACAATATTATGATGAACAATCAGACTAATTTTATACCACTGCCTGAGACAAAATGTCGCCATCCACTTTTTGGCGCAAATTATAAAAAAGCTTTAAAAATACCTGCAGCAATAGCAGAACGATTAAATGTGCAAGATAATGAAGATAATGAAGATACTATGAGAACTGCAAAGAGAAAGAAAAAGAAAAGCAAGAAGGAAAGAAATACATCAGAGCAAGTTGATCCAAAAGAACAAAGTGACTTTATTTTTAAGACAGAGCCAGAACTCAGCGTAGAAATAAGAGAAAAGAAAACAAAAAAACGCAAATTGATAGATAATGAGGGTTCTGTGCCAAAGAATGTGAAGCGAATCAAACATGATCCAGAATCTGCAGAAGCGTGGGAGTCAGAGCAAGCAATAGAACATAACCTTTTTAACTTTTGATAATTCAGCATATTTTTATACCACCTTCTTTCATTTATTCATGTGAACAGCCCTACTGTAATCCAAGCCTGTTTTGAGCAAAAGACTGTGTTCTGGGGCCAGATTGTAAATAAACATCCTTTTTGTATTATACGGGCTACCTTGACAGTTCCCTATGAAGGTGGATGCGTGGGTACCTTGCCCTTTAAGATGGATCCGTCCGTCAAGATAGTCCAGGCCCAGTAGAACAGGCCCAGCTTGTCATTACAATGAAATTACATTTAGGCGATTTTAATAACTGCACCTGACAACATCAAAATCTTGACACAATGGGCACTCCCGGCCACCGTAGGCACGAGCTTGCGGGTGGCGAGCAATGGGTAGCTCGCCGCCCGGTAAGGACCAAGCTCGGGTCGACGGCGCGCAGTGTTCCACGCGCGCCTCAAAGAGATGTCAGCAGCAGTGATGCCTGCCGGGGTCGCGTGATTGTTCGAAGGAGATACCGTGACCCTGGCACATGGGCAACTGATGGAACACGGGTGGGTTTTAGTCAGTAAAAGTCTAACACGCCCTCCCGCTCCGCCCAGAGCGGAAGAAGTCATTTGATGATTTCCCATCCTGAAAAAAAAAAAAAAAAAATGGGCGCAGAAATGTTTGTATGGATTGAGAAGCCATGTCTCTTATTTAACGCGGTGTACCGCAAAACCCACAAAATAATTACAGTATGTTTTAGGTGGCTCCTCAATTCAGACGTGGATTGAGGAGCCATCATACAACTCGAAAACTAGCCGATGGATGTATCTGAAAACTCGCTTCTGCCCGCGACTTCGTCCGCGTAAAATTTCTTGCTCCCGCGACCTTCCCCGTCGCATCGAATCGCCTGCCCGTGCGAGGACTTCATATTCGTGATTTTTTTTTCTTTTTGGTCTGCTCCTAAGGATCCTAGAGTGATATTATACATTCCCCCTTGATAAATCCAACACTAAACGTAGTTTATGAGATTAGTTGTTTAACGAAACAAACTCTTCAGCTTTAAGACATTTAAATTTGACTAGATGTGCACGCGACTTCTTTCGCGTGCATGTCGAAAAACAATAATGCGGCGCAGTGGCGCTTATATGGTGTAGGTACCACTCCTCCATTGAAAAGGAAGGAGTTTCCAATCTTCCTGGTTTGAACCGTTACGTGGGGTCAAAGACATTAAATTATATTTACAATACCGAGTATTATACAAAACGAACAAATTCGTTTAGTCTAGGATGGCATGTCTCATTAAAAATAGTACTCTGTGGCAGGTCTTCATGTCAACACGCATTTGTGTCCGTTTGACCAATGAGGTTTTACTTATTAAATACTAGCTTTTGCCCGCGGCTTCGCCCGCGTGGATGTTGGAAATTAACGCAGGTATTTTTCTAAAATAAAAGTACCCTAAGTTACTCCTTGTTACATCAGCTATCTGCCAGTGTAAGTCCAAATCGGTCCAGCCATTTCAGAGATTAGCCGGAACAAACAGACAGACAAAAATTGTAAAAAATGTTGTTTTAGTATATGTACAGTGTATACATCCATTTATATACATTTAGTAAAAAATGGTTATCTTAATATTACAAACAGACACTCCAATTTTATTTATTTGTATGGATGTATAGATAAGAGAGCAGTTGAGTGTGAGCAGTGGTGGCTAAGGGGCGTCGCTCACACGAGCTAGAGTCGAGGCGGCGCACACTGGACTGTAAAACAAGCTTCCCTTTCGTAGGATTGTCGAAAAATAAAAAGGTTTGTTTTGACACTTCCAAGTATACAGTTTTGTTGACAACATCAAAACATCGTATATTACTAGTAGTCATGGATTTTTTTTTCGATTCCACACCATGGAATATGAGTTTATACATTTCAAATGTATGAAAATGGAATTTGATATCCTCATACGTGCAGTACCCATTTTTCTGAGAATTTTTTTGTTATTGTAAGTAGGTCTATTGTTCATGAAAGGTTAAAATGTAATTCCTGGACAACAAAAATACAAACAACAAAAAAATTCAACAACAAAATTCGCAGAAAAATGGGAACTGCACGTAAGTAGGTCTCCATTACTTGACAAACAAAGAAACTAATCGCCCTAATTAGCAAAACCAAAATATTTGAGCACACCTGTGGTATAACAATGGGAACCAAGTGCAGGTAGCGACTGTTGTAAGTTAGGCAGTCAAATTAGACAATATATGATATGTACTTACCTAGGTAATTACAGAATTCTTTGTTATTCTATACAATAAAGGTTTCACCAACCACTTTCACCATGACCAAATCTTCAAAATATTGATAATTCATAAATTCATACGTTTGGCTTTTTGTCAAGGTTAAAGTTATACGGGTTTGTTGGTATCAATACTGGGCAGAAACAAATTAGGAAACTGACTTTTTGAGGTACATTGCATGCATTTTAAATTAATTAATATCTTTCAAACGGGCGCGTTCGGGGTCAAGGTCAAAAGTCACATGGCTTCATTACAGACTCGGTAACAATATCTTTCAGCTTTACAATGCAAGAACAAAAAAAAATATGAGGAAAATAATATCACCCAATTTATATGCATTTTCAAATACTTCATATCTTTTGAACGGGCGCGTTTGGGGTCAAGGTCAAAAGTCACGTGACTTCATTACAGACTCGGTAACAATATCTAAAATTTTCAGCTTTACATTGTAAGACCGAAAAAAGTTATGAGGTAACTAATATCGCCCAATTTATATGCATTTTTAAATAATTCATATCTTTTGAACGGGGTGGTTTAGGGTCAAGATCAAAGATTACGTGGCTTTATTACAGACTCGGTAACAATATCTAGAAGTTTCAGCTTAACCAGGCAAGACAAAAAAAAACTATGAAGAGAACAATATCGCTGAAATGTGGATTTTTAAATAGTTAATATCTTTCGAACGGGCGCCTTCGGGGTCAAGGTCAATACTCACATGGCTTCATTATAGACTCGGTAATAACGCCTAAAATTTTCAGCTTTACATTGCAAGACTAAAAAAAGTTATGAGGATATCAAATTCCATTTTCATACATTTGAAATGTATAAACTCATATTCCATGGTGTGGAATCGAAAAAAAAATCCATGACTACTAGTAATATACGATGTTTTGATGTTGTCAACAAAACTGTATACTTGGAAATGTCAAAACAAACCTTTTTATTTTTCGACAATCCTACGAAAGGGAAGCTTGTTTTACAGTCCACTGTGCGGCGTCAAGGCGCGGGCGCACAAACGGCGCGCCGCTTCTACGTTTTCTTAAGGGTCGGATACACTGCAAGCGCGAGAGAAAATTAGGTATTGAAGCGCTACTCACACAGCGGTAGGCGCGCGCGCCTCGCTCACGCACACATAGATGTTTACATAGTGGTTCGAGCGGCAGGAACCTTGAAGATAATATTAAAAATATAAGTGGATAATATGTTGTTTTTTTATTGCATTTATACTTAGTAAGGAAGGATGGGAGATGTGGTGGTTTATTGTAGTTTTGTATGTAGACATCAATCAGCTGTTATATTATGATTTTCAAAAATAAAGTCAATTAATACGTCTACATCATGATTTTTTTTCAGAGTGCAAGTGCCTCTTTTTGTTGCTTGAGACTATAATCTAACGAGCCCAAACTAGAGTTGCAAAGGACTCGAGTAATTTTAAAGACTCGACTCAATTATGCAAGACTCAATGTGCTCAAAAGGCTTGGAGTCTACAGATAAGCACTTGAGTCTTAAAAAGGGCTCGAGTCTTAAAAAGGACTCGAGTCTTAAAATGAACCAGAGTCTTAAAGAAAAACTCGGAGCATGAAGATGAAACTTGTACCTCATCATTCGAAAAGACTAGAAAGAAGGCAATAAACTCAAATGAGTGGTTATGATGAAACTTTGCGTACAAAAAAATTTGACAAGTTATTCGAGTTTTTTCGAATGATGAGCTACAAGACTCGAGTTCATTTTAAGACTCGAATCGTTTTTAAGACTCGAGTCCTTTTCAAAACTCCAGTCCTTTTTTAAGACTCGATTATGACTCTGGCTCGGCTTGACTCTAGACTCCGAGCCTTTTGAGCACACTGAGTCTTGCATAACTGAGTCGAGTCTTTAAAATTACGACTTGAGGACTCGAGTCTTTTGCAACACTAGCCCAAACACCACGAGGTTATGTTGTATACTTAAAGTAATCGACGAAGGGGATGGCGGGGTCTGGAAGACCTTAACATGCCCTTCGTGGTTATTTATATTGATCCTAAGGTACTTTGACCTTAAGGTCACTTTCCATGAATTTTGACCTGTTTTTGCTCTTGAGAATCGCGAAAATTTACTTTCGGAATTTTGACTTTGGCCTCAAGGTCAATGACCATGAGGTCGAGGTCAGTGATCTTGTGAAAATAGTGAAACTTGACTTTCGGAATTTTGATCTTGACCTCAAGGTCAATGACCATGAAGTCAAGGTCAGTGACCTTGGGAAATCACGGATCTTGACTTTCGAAATTTTGACATTGACTTCAAGGTCAACGATCATGAGGTCAAGGTCAGTGACCTTGGGAGAACCACGGATCTTGAATTTCGGAATTTTGAGTTTGACCTTAAGGTCAACGACCCCAAGGTCAAGGTCAATGTTCTTGAGGTGTCCCATGGTATTCCCCCACCCTACTACTCCCACATCCCACCGGATCCCAAAGTTTCATAGTGCCCGTTTCATATCCACTGACCAAGGAGTTTCAATGGCCACCTTCCGACTTCATCATCAGACCTGGACACCATCTAGATCTGTAGTACTTGTCAAGACAAATCTAAAGAGCCCAAACACGACTAGGTTATGTTGTATACTTAAAGAGCTCCTATGGTCACCGGTTGGCTTCATCATCAGACCCTGGACATTATTCTAGTTCTATAGTACTCATCAAGACAAATCCAACGAGCCCAAACACGACGATGTTATGTTGTATACTTAAAGAGTTTCTATGGGCACCTTCCGACTTCATCATCAGACCCTGGACACCATCTAGATCTATAGTACTTGTTGAGACAAATCTTACGAGCCCAAACACGACAGGGCTATGTTGTGTAGTTAAAGAGAACAATTACGTAGTTAGAGCAAATTATATCACACCAACGCCGCGTTCCGTGTTACGGTCACAGCGATGTGAGCGCGCTAAAACCCGTACCGAATTAGCGTGAGCGCGATAACGCTGTCCACTGGATCGTCATAGATGACGTCATGACAGGCGCCATATTGCGATAACGCTGACCATGCCCTGAACCGATATCACTGTGAGCGCTGTCAAATAGACAGCTGTGTTGTTTTGTTTTGAGTTGAATTCATAATATTACATTTTGGAAATTGTGCTTCTGGCTACAGTCGCAACCTAACAAAACAAGAGAAACAAATATATGGTGTATATAAAAAGGAAAACTATTAAGCAATCATGAGTATTCAAGTGATTATAGCCGACGAGCCTAACGGGGGACAAATTTCTGTCATGCTCACATTAGAGCAATACGAAAGGGCTTAGTGCTGAATTCTAACTTGGTTGCAGTTCTACCGACTGCTGAAACGATTGTTATGCAAATGTTTTACCCATCACAACGTTAGCAAGAGGTAACTTACAGTTTTTATAGTGTCTACAACCAATGTATTATCAATCAAAAATGTTTATTGAACTGGTACTCGCTGTTTACAGATAGAGAATATGTACAGCAATTGGTGCATGATTTTGATGCAAATATGTACAGCCAACAACCAGAATCACTGCTGAATAAACAAACAGAACAATGTGGTAAGTATTTATAACTGGTTATGAGTAGATACTTATTAGCTGAATGTGCCTGATCTATTTCAATAAAATATCATGTGACAGTTTATGTGGTCAGTTTTATTCCAATACTTAATCTATAACAAAGAAACAAGTGTTATATGCTTTGGTCAATGTTGACAGTAAATTATTTTGGTACAAGAACTTGTCTCATACTCTATCAATTAAAAAGTTATAAAAGCATTTTCTTTAGTACTTATATTAAAAATATCCTGTTTTATTCCATGGTATGTTTATCTATGTGCCAAGTTTCATTCAAATCCATTCATCCAATATTGGTGAATTCAGTAACATAAATCCTCACAAACAATTAATGTAGTATTAGTAAGAAGTGCTTATTTTTATTTTGTTTTATTTCAGTAGATCAAGAGTCACCATTACTATTTATATGGAACGAGGGATGCATTTTGTTGTTGATGCACTCACATTTTATGGTGAAAATATAATATGGATATGGTGAAAATATGAATATGGTGAAAATAGAGAGCTTTTTGAAAAAATGAGTCATAAGATGGTATATGATATCATAGCAAAGACGATGTGTAACGCACTGTATAATGTTAATGGTAACCAGCGCCTATCAAAAATTAATAGCCTAAAAACCATTTAAAAAAGATAATGGATCATAATACCACATCTAGAAATAATAGGAAACATGGCCGTACTTTAATGTAAGATAATTTTATTACTTTATTTATTTCTTTATTATGTAAATGTGTTAGAATTACCAACTTTGAGTTATCAAATACCTTAAGGGCGTAGAAAGTTATTAATAATAATTTATGAATGCATATCTAATTTTGTTAAAACAACATATCATCACTCCTTGTCTCTCTGAAGGGCTAGGCACATGTGTACTTATAGTACACCGACATTTCACCAGTTATGTTTAAGTCCTATGTAATAGGGGGTGAGCCTATTGACATCAACCGGGCACAAATCCAGACTCTGGGCTGCTACTGAATAATTCCAGAAAGAAAAACCTTATAACATTTTGTCACGGTTAAATATAGATTAATTTATGATCAAATGCTTCAGGCGTTTGTAGTTTAATGTTAATAAAGTTTTTTTTTTGCAGCTAATTAATGAGTTATTTGGCCTAACTAGATGGGCTAATCCTGTAACGCTGGCGTCAGAAATTGGACCTACACCAAATGAAAATTTATTATAGAAAAGATTCGAAGAAGTATAGGGAAAACAGATACGGAAATGCAACAGCATAGGGAAAAGATGAATATTTTGCAGTAGTGTTTAAATAAAATTAATAATTAGTTTTTTTATAGATCAATATAGGTTTTGGATTTATCAGTAACTGTCAGAATTAATAATATACTTGTGATTTTTATTCGATTTTAAGCTTTGATTTGTACCTGTTTGAATTAGTAGTCTATATTTGATTTTTATTAAATTTTAAGATTTGTTCAGTAGGTCTCTGTTTGGAGTAGTAGTATATTTGTGATTTTTTTTATTAATGAATTTTCATCATAATTTCAACCGAAAGACGTCCACTGGTGGACATAGGCCACCCCCAAGCTCCGCCACTTCGACCGGTTTTGTGCTTCCCGCATCCAATAATGAATTTTATCAGCAGTTAGTTGTACTGTATGTCTGTGATTTTACATAATATTTACTAGAATTGATACAGATTTGATATATTAGTACTAAGCCTACTATTTGCTATGTTTCTTCTCAGAGTAGTCAGATAGGAAACGCCGACCTCATCTAGTTTAAAAAAATATGATTGACGTGTAAAAGTGTTTGTACAAACCTACTTGCAAAAATAAAGTCATTTATCTTTTATCATTTATCATTAATATTATAATTAGGAGAGAAATGTAGCCTGGAGGTCAGGCGGGGCACCTGAGGTTCAGTCTGACTAAACTGTGATTCTAATTTATTGTTAATAAAAATATTTTATTACTATTAGTGTTGCACATTATTTACATACCTATCCCAATATATGGCGCAATGGTATACAATTGCAAGAAATTTACTACTTGGCATTTAAGTCTTATTATTTAGTTGCCAAAAATGAAATACACATTTACTATAAGTTACATTGTGTAATACTTAAGTTTTAAGTAATTAAACAACTTAGATCTTACATTATTTTACAGAATGTTAAAAGAAAAACTACGTAATAGAAACAATAATTAAATCAACATATAATGAATCTTAATATGTAAGTAAGATTACACTGTTCTTTTTCTTCCATTTTCAAAATTAACCATACAATCGTTCCTCAGGTGCAAAACGAGTTGTGAGGTTTGATGTTGAAAAAGCACTGTTTTATTCTACTCTATTTTTTATAATGGCAAGCAAAGCCGCTGTCGACAGAAAGCACTGTTAGCGCGTTCACGAGCGTACCGAATTGTTGACAGTTGTCAGCTGTCATAATCGTGATATCCAAATCGGAACGCAAATTATTGCTGTGAGCGCTGTGAGCGATATATTCTTATTCGGAAAGCACCCTAGTACTTGAAAATAAGATTATAATTATGAACCGGAAAGACGTAAAAATAATAACAAACAAATAAGGAATTGTCACAATATACAAAATATGTGCAGAAAGAATCGAGCTCAAAAATCTTAAATTTTAGTACTTGTATAAATTGTTCTGACTCCGACCACTGTGCGGGGGATCTCGTATACGCAAATGGTAAACCGCGTCGCCATAGTAAATTGTATGGAGATTTCGAGCGTCAAAATTGAGAAAGTTTGCGAATTTTTCACGCAAATCAGAAGTAACATTATGGAAAATTAAAAAATGCATCGGGTTTTTTGTTCCTTATTGTTTTTATTTATGTATAAATTCAATAGGTGCCTTCTTGTTTTAAGCCTTAAGTTATCAAAATACGGCAGTGCTTTTTACACGTTTTTAGTGAAATTCAATATTTTTTTAACAATCATCTGCAAGGTTTATGCCCAACCCGATTTTTTCATCGTCTAGTAAAACTCTTGAGCTAGCCAGATGTATTTTTTCGTGGCAATTACTTTAAGTTTACTATATAAACTTATCGAAATCCCATAACACGATTTCCTACTGCTGACCCTTAAGGAATAAATGGCAGTGCGCTCATATACTAGGGTCGCGGCACGGGCGAGGTGGTGGCGGCGCGGGGTTGAGGCGGAGGCGCGGAGGGGTGCTGTTGCCGACGGCGATGCGACTCCACCGCCATTTTGTCATCATCTTTCGTGCGGAGATGTGTTTACACTGTTAAAATAATGCGTGGCGATTTCGAAACCAACGTCAAGTCGTTGTATTTATGACCGAACACGGTCTGATTATAAAATAAAAGCAATATTTGTTTAAATACATACCTTAGAGTAATCAATAGCCTTTCTTCCGGACAAATTGATTTCCGCCAATGAGTGTCCTTCTTTTGTAAACTATTTTGCGATTCATTCCATAAAACTTTTTAAACTTGTCGGGATACTTTCTTAAGTCACGTGTAGCTCTGAATGCTCCTCTTCTTTCACAGTTTCTTAAATATGGGTGTACCCAAAATCTTCTATTTAAATTAATAACTTGTATGAGTGCAAGTACGTCTTCATCTTCTGACATATTGAATGAATTGGAATGTGTGAAGGAAGCATAGTCGCCCGCACCTCGACTCTACATAGAGAACACGCCTCGACGCCGCCTCGACGCCACCGCGACCCTGCCTCGACTTACCAGTGAGCGACGCCCCTAAGTGGTATCAGCCACGACTTACGAATTGTAGGTCGTGGGTTCGAACCCAGGGAGGCTCTTTACTTTGTGTACACATTTTCATCACCACTGCTCTCAAAACGGTGAAGGATAACATCGTGAGGAAACCTGCATGTCCTAGAACCAAAAATTCGAAGACATGTGACATCTACCAACCCGCACTGGGCTCGCGTGGTAGATTACGGCCCACTCCCTCTCACCGAGAGGAGGCCTCTCAGCAGTGGGAATAATATAGGCTGATTATATATAGGTAATAAATACTATCTGTGTGCCATTATAGACCCAGATCCATTGAGCCGCTTTTGCATGATTGTGAAACAAACATCCAATCATACAAATGTTCACATTTATAATATTAGTAGTAAGTAGGTTTATAATTCATATTACATCGGATTCATAGCTTATGAGAATATCATGTCACACCCCGGCAAAAAAACTGTCACATCACAACACATATTGTGTACAAAATGACATAATCACAGCATTAAATAGCGCGAACTTCATTTGTTCAGCCACAAAAACATCGTTATTATGTTGCGCATGGTTACCGCTACATGGCACTAAATACTCTTTTTCACGGAGCCGTTTCGCTCCAATCACCGGCGTGAACAGTGTCACATTTTGGGTTAGTACGGAGTAAACGTGTATTGTGTCACCAGAAAGCGTTTTACCGTGTGATGTGACTTTCTGTCGGTAAGTTTCACAATATAAGAATAGTATTTTTTCGAAAAAGGCGACACAATCTGTGTTATGACTGTATTGTTGACGAAAAAGCATTAGTTATAAATATTGCCACGTCATGTAAAAAACAGACATAACCTGTAAAGGATCTCTTTTTCGAATATTTTTGATCTATATTCGCGTTTTATGGAATATTATAACATTAGCACGAAACCGAAGATCAGAACATGATGCATACGCAACATACAAGTCCAAGCATTATTGCGGATAAAGAACCTACTTGTACAGGTTTGTTAATATTTAATTTTTACTTTTACGTTAAGGTTTGATAAAACAAAGTTCTCTTATTGTTTTAGATGGAAATACATCGGATAAAGAAAATGTTTATTTCGAAGACAGTGATGACAGCGTCAAAGATCCAAATTTTAAAATTAACTGTGGATATAAAAGTTCAACCTCAGGCAGTAGCGTTGGTCGGCCAACTATAAGGAAGCGTGTTAAATTGAGTTCACTAATATTGTCGGAGCAGGAGCATCAAACCCAATCTCAGGGAAATACTGATGCATCAGAAAATTTGGTTGTGACTACTTCTACTTCTAAGAATGTTTCACAGCGCAAGCGGTCAGGGAACGCCACAATTGCGGCGGTAAGTCCCCTCTTTGAGGAGTGGATAGAGAGGCGCCACTGAAAAAAAAAAACCATGTGTGCAATGCACACGTGGTAGTAGTGAAACCTTCTAAAATTTTGGCTTCAAGATAAAGAGACGAATGTAAAAAGTCAAATGTCTATTTGTCCAAAAACCCTACTCGAAAACGTCAAATAGAAAAGTAAACTGGATTTCCATTAGGGCGAGCGCGCACAGCCTTGCGGTGCGTTTATTCTACCGCACGGTAGAATAAACGCAGACACGCGTCCGCGCACTGCGGTGGAAAAAACGTACAAACGTACAAAACATACTTTTGATACTTTAATAAGTCTTTGTAAGAGAGTTGAAAGTCTTGAAACGGAGAAAGTAAAAAAAAACGAAATGACAGGGCAAAGTAAAAACATTTTAATCAAGTCAAATAAAACGTTTTATTTCTTGTTTTATAGCCACTAAATCAGACTTATTTAGTATAATTTTACTGGTAATTACGCATATTACGCCAACAACATTTTTCAACATTAAATGATTTTTATACCTAATCCTACATAATATATAACAGAAACATTTATTAAACATCTTTACTTTACCAAACAAATTAACATGACTTATTGCAACTCTGCATAACCAAATTATAATTTAAAACTTACGTAACATCTACAAAAAAAGGAACTATGGAGTTTTAGCGTAGCATTAATCAGTCTCAACATTTATTGATTAGATAATCTTAACAAACATTATTTTTTTTTAATAATCTTATATAATAATTCAACAATAGTTTGGAACAACTTCAATCGACAAATTCTTTAAATCAACTTGACTCTAATTATACATTTAAGAAAAAATAAAATAAAAGTTTAACTTTAAAGTTAAATATTTTTGCAAAACGTAAACATAGATATACATCCTTCCAGCAATGTTTTGGTGTAGCACATACATATAATCAAAGAAAAAACTCACAACTCGGAGACACGGTGCTAATATGTTCATTAACAATACCTTCACATTCTGTGGATGAGCTCTCAGATATAGTGAATTGATTATGTTTGTTTTATTTTCAATAAAAGATACTCTGTCCGAATACTATAAATTTGCGTTTCAATAATCAGTTATAAGTACTTAGCGGTTTTTAAGTATGTTTAAAAAGGGGGGCGTTAAAAAATAATTTATTCTTAAAGTGGGCAGTAGACAAAAAAAGGTTGGGAACCCCTGGTATACAGGGTGGCCATACCTGCTAAACAGGCGCCCTAATTTTTTCCAGACTCTTTTTGCCAAGCTGTAACTAGTTTATTGTGATACCATAATATTTCTTTATTTACCTAAGACCTAATTTCTATTGGACCAATCGGAAAAGTCGCAAACTTTTCGTATTTTGTTCCAGGACCCTTATGTGTTTCCATATATAAACGTGCAGCGCCACGAGCGTCGTCTTCATCAATCCGATCCAGCTCATCCCTTGCTGCCTTCTACCAGCGACGCCCTAAGCCGAGGTCCGAAGCCCACCGGGAGGTGCCTTTAGCGAGTAGTTGCTTTAGTTTTCATTTTTATTTAGCCCTGGCTGGACACCTTATTTTTTTATGGAATTCGCAAGCAAACCCGGTTAAATAGTTACGACCTCTCAAGGCCAACTAAGCTTAGAGCATTTAACCTAAATAAAATGCTCTAAGCAACTAAGAGACACCAAAAAAAAAAAACGACAAGACGTTGCGTCCGGCTGAATAGTCACATCGGTTGAGATGTCTAAAAAAAAAACGAGATACACATGTTCAAAGAGTACTGTGCTTTCCGAATAAGTGAAGAATATATCGCTCACAGCGCTCACAGCAATAATTTGCGTTCCGATTTGGATATCACGATTATGACAGCTGACAACTGTCAACAATTCAGTACGCTCGTGAACGCGCTAACAGTGCTTTCTGTCGACAGCGGCTTTGCTTGCCATTATAAAAAATAGAGTAGAATAAAACAGTGCTTTTTCAACATCAAACCTCACAACTCGTTTTGTTTTGCACCTGAGGAACGTTTGTATGGTTAATTTTGAAAATGGAAGAAAAAGAACAGTGTAATCTTACTTACATATTAAGATTCATTATATGTTGATTTAATTATTGTTTCTATTACGTAGTTTTTCTTTTAACATTCTGTAAAATAATATAAGATCTAAGTTGTTTAATTACTTAAAACTTAAGTATTACACAATGTAACTTATAGTAAATGTGTATTTCATTTTTGGCAACTAAATAATAAGACTTACATGCCAAGTAGTAAATTTCTTGCAATTGTATACCATTGCGCCATATATTGGGATAGGTATGTAAATAATGTGCAACACTAATAGTAATAAAATATTTTTATTAACAATAAATTAGAATCACAGTTTAGTCAGACTGAACCTCAGGTGCCCCGCCTGACCTCCAGGCTACATTTCTCTCCTAATTATAATATAAATAATATAAGAAACATAGCAAACAGTATATATAAGGCTTAGTACTAATATATCAAATCTGTATCAATTCTAGTAAATATTATGTAAAATCACAGACATACAGTACAATTAACTGCTGATAAAATTCATTATTGGATGCGGGAAGCACAAAACCGGTCGAAGTGGCGGAGCTTGGGGGTGGCCTATGTCCACCAGTGGACGTCTTTCGGTTGAAATTATGATGAAAATTCATTAATAAAAATCACAAATATACTACTACTCCAAACAGAGTGTTTTGTTTTGAGTTGAATTCATAATACTTATTACATTTTGGAAATTGTGCTTCTGGCTACAGTCGCAACCTAACAAAACAAGATAAACAAATATATGGTGTATATAAAAAGGAAAACTATTAAGCAATCATGAGTATTCAAGTGATTATAGCCGACGAGCCTAACGGGGGACAAATTTCTGTCATGCTCACATTAGAGCAATACGAAAGGGCTTAGTGCTGAATTCTAACTTGGTTGCAGTTCTACCGACTGCTGAAACGATTGTTATGCAAATGTTTTACCCATCACAACGTTAGCAAGAGGTAACTTACAGTTTTTATAGTGTCTACAACCAATGTATTATCAATCAAAAATGTTTATTGAACTGGTACTCGCTGTTTACAGATAGAGAATATGTACAGCAATTGGTGCATGATTTTGATGCAAATATGTACAGCCAACAACCAGAATCACTGCTGAATAAACAAACAGAACAATGTGGTAAGTATTTATAACTGGTTATGAGTAGATACTTATTAGCTGAATGTGCCTGATCTATTTCAATAAAATATCATGTGACAGTTTATGTGGTCAGTTTTATTCCAATACTTAATCTATAACAAAGAAACAAGTGTTATATGCTTTGGTCAATGTTGACAGTAAATTATTTTGGTACAAGAACTTGTCTCATACTCTATCAATTAAAAAGTTATAAAAGCATTTTCTTTAGTACTTATATTAAAAATATCCTGTTTTATTCCATGGTATGTGTATCTATGTGCCAAGTTTCATTCAAATCCATCCAATATTGGTGAATTCAGTAACATAAATCCTCACAAACAATTAATGTAGTATTAGTAAGAAGTGCTTATTTTTATTTTGTTTTATTTCAGTAGATCAAGAGTCACCATCACTATTTATATGGAACGAGGGATGCATTTTGTTGTTGATGCACTCACATTTTATGGTGAAAATATAATATGGATATGGTGAAAATAGAGAGCTTTTTGAAAAAATGAGTCATAAGATGGTATATGATATCATAGCAAAGACGATGTGCAACGCACAATATAATGTTAATGGTAACCAGCGCCTATCAAAAATTAATAGCCTAAAAACCATTTAAAAAAGATAATGGATCATAATACCACATCTAGAAATGATAGGAAACATGGCCGTACTTTAATGTAAGATAATTGTATTACTTTATTTATTTCTTTATTATGTAAATGTGTTAGAATTACCAACTTTGTGTTATCAAATACCTTAAGGGCGCAGAATGTTATTAGTAATAATTTATGAATGCATATCTAATTTTGTTAAAACAACATATCATCACTCCTTGTCTCTCTGAAGGGCTAGGCAGATGTGTACTTATAGTACACCGACATTTCACCAGTTAATAATTCCAGAAAGAAAAACCTTATAACATTTTGTCACTGTTAAATATAGATTAATTTATGATCAAATGCTTCAGGCGTTTGTAGTTTAATGTTAATAAAGTTTTTTTTTTGCAGCTAATTATCGAGTTATTTGGCTCAACTAGATGGGCTAATCCTGTAACGCTGGCGTCAGAAATTGGACCTACACCAAATGAAAATTGATTATAGAAAAGATTCGAAGAAGTATAGGGAAAATAGATACGAAAATGCAACAGCATAGGGAAAAGATGAATATTTTGCAGTAGTGTTTAAATAAAATTAATTATTAGTTTTTTTATAGATCAATATAGGTTCTGGATTTATCAGTACCTGTCAGAATTAATAATATACTTGTGATTTTTATTCGATTTTAAGCTTTGATTTGTACCTGTTTGAATTAGTAGTCTATATTTGATTTTTATTAAATTTTAAGATTTGTTCAGTAGGTCTCTGTTTGGAGTAGTAGTATATTTGTGATTTTTTTTATTAATGAATTTTCATCATAATTTCAACCGAAAGACGTCCACTGGTGGACATAGGCCACCCCCAAGCTCCGCCACTTCGACCGGTTTTGTGCTTCCCGCATCCAATAATGAATTTTATCAGCAGTTAATTGTACTGTATGTCTGTGATTTTACATAATATTTACTAGAATTGATACAGATTTGATATATTAGTACTAAGCCTTATATATACTGTTTGCTATTGTTAGGTTTTAAAATAATATACTAAATTGTAATGTTGTCTTAGTCGATTATTGGGACTTTTGATGGATAATACTGGCAACACTAGTTTTGAAATAACGAGGTACCGAGACAACGGTTGAGAACACGGGGTGGCACTCGGCCTATTCGCTCGGGGCCAGCATCGAAGACGGACGTAAGTTCTGTTACTATCTTAAATATTAAGTAATTTGATATTATGTAACACTTATTGCTTATTATGAAAATGTTGTTGTACCTTTATAGAATATTCATACTCTTTCTTTGCCTAGCTATTGTGATTGTGTTGATACTATTCTGAGATCTCTTGGACAATGGTCCAAGAGATAGAATGAAATGTATTTGAGATAATAATAGTTTATGGCAATGTAAGAAGTGAGTTGATATAATACTTTAATACTGTTTCCATGGAGTTTCTTGTCCTTCTTCTCCATGAAGACCTAGTTTTGGAACGGACAACTAGCTTTCTGATTAATTACTGACAAGCCTCATTGAAATAAATATATAGTCTTGTCTTTCTGTGCTTTATTTAGTGAAACCCTAGGTGTACCTTTAAATGATACAATGTGTTACGTGTTATTTTCCTTACCCTGTAATACCTATGTCAGTTTATAGTTTGAGATAATCTAGTAGTGACGATTAGATGCCTTTGGGTACCCATCCATAAGTTTCTGCTTTGATGTTAAATATATTAGGTATTCAATAAGTTGGTTTAGAGCAAGGGTACCCTAAGTTTATTACACTATGTTTCTTATATTAATATTATAATTAGGAGAGAAATACATAGCCTGGAGGTCAGGCGGGGCACCTGAGGTTCAGTCTGACTAAACTGTGATTCTATGTTATTGTTAATAAAAATATTTTATTACTATTAGTGTTGCACATTATTTACATACCTATCCCAATATATGGCGCAATGGTATACAATTGCAAGAAATTTACTACTTGGCATGTAAGTCTTATTATTTAGTTGCCAAAAATGAAATACACATTTACTATAAGTTACATTGTGTAATACTTAAGTTTTAAGTAATTAAACAACTTAGATCTTATATTATTTTACAGAATGTTAAAAGAAAAACTACGTAATAGAAACAATAATTAAATCAACATATAATGAATCTTAATATGTAAGTAAGATTACACTGTTCTTTTTCTTCCATTTTCAAAATTAACCATACAAACGTTCCTCAGGTGCAAAACAAAACGAGTTGTGAGGTTTGATGTTGATAAAGCACTGTTTTATTCTACTCTATTTTTTATAATGGCAAGCAAAGCCGCTGTCGACAGAAAGCACTGTTAGCGCGTTCACGAGCGTACTGAATTGTTGACAGTTGTCAGCTGTCATAATCGTGATATCCAAATCGGAACGCAAATTATTGCTGTGAGCGCTGTGAGCGATATATTCTTATTCGGAAACACGATTCAGTGGACAGCGTTATCGCGCTCACGCCAATTCGGTACGGGTTTTAGCGCGCTCAAATCGCTGTGAGCGTAACACGGAACGCGGCAAGATATTGGGTAAAGAGTGCCCTCTTACGGTATTTTTATGCAAACATGCGCAGTGGCGCCGTCTACAATTTGTATCCAAATCCAAACTAACCAGTAGTATAACTAGCTATATGGTGCTTTCCGAATAAGAATATATCGCTCACAGCGCTCACAGCAATAATTTGCGTTCCGATTTGGATATCACGATTATGACAGCTGACAACTGTCAACAATTCGGTACGCTCGTGAACGCGCTAACAGTGCTTTCTGTCGACAGCGGCTTTGCTTGCCATTATAAAAAATAGAGTAGAATAAAACAGAGCTTTTTCAACATCAAACCTCACAACTCGTTTTGCACCTGAGGAACGATTGTATGGTTAATTTTGAAAATGGAAGAAAAAGAACAGTGTAATCTTACTTACATATAAAGATTCATTATATGTTGATTTAATTATTGTTTCTATTACGTAGTTTTTCTTTTAACATTCTGTAAAATAATATTAAGATCTAAGTTGTTTAATTACTTAAAACTTAAGTATTACACAATGTAACTTATAGTAAATGTGTATTTCATTTTTGGCAACTAAATAATAAGACTTACATGCCAAGTAGTAAATTTCTTGCAATTGTATACCATTGCGCCATATATTGGGATAGGTATGTAAATAATGTGCAACACTAATAGTAATAAAATATTTTTATTAACAATAAATTAGAATCACAGTTTAGTCAGACTGAACCTCAGGTGCCCCGCCTGACCTCCAGGCTACATTTCTCTCCTAATTATAATATTAATATAAGAAACATAGCAAACAGTATATATAAGGCTTAGTACTAATATATCAAATCTGTATCAATTCTAGTAAATATTATGTAAAATCACAGACATACAGTACAATTAACTGCTGATAAAATTCATTATTGGATGCGGGAAGCACAAAACCGGTCGAAGTGGCGGAGCTTGGGGGTAGCCTATGTCCACCAGTGGACGTCTTTCGGTTGAAATTATGATGAAAATTCATTAATAAAAATCACAAATATACTACTACTCCAAACAGAGACCTACTGAACAAATCTTAAAATTTAATAAAAATCAAATATAGACTACTAATTCAAACAGGTACAAATCAAAGCTTAAAATCGAATAAAAATCACAAGTATATTATTAATTCTGACAGTTACTGATAAATCCAAAACCTATATTGATCTATAAAAAAACTAATTATTAATTTTATTTAAACACTGCAAAATATTCATCTTTTCCCTATGCTGTTGCATTTCCGTATCTGTTTTCCCTATACTTCTTCGAATCTTTTCTATAATAAATTTTTATTTGGTGTAGGTCCAATTTCTGACGCCAGCGTTACAGGATTAGCCCATCTAGTTGAGCCAAATAACTCATTAATTAGCTGCAAAAAAAAAACTTAATTAACATTAAACTACAAACGCCTGAAGCATTTGATCATAAATTAATCTATATTTAACAGTGACAAAATGTTATAAGGTTTTTCTTTCTGGAATTATTCAGTAGCAGCCCAGAGTCTGGATTTGTGCCCGGTTGATGTCAATAGGCTCGCCCCCTATTACATAGGACTTAAACATAACTGGTGAAATGTTGGTGTACTATAAGTACACATCTGCCTAGCCCTTCAGAGAGACAAGGAGTGATGATATGTTGTTTTAACAAAATTAGATATGCATTCATAAATTATTATTAATAACTTTCTGCGCCCTTAAGGTATTTGATAACACAAAGTTGGTAATTCTAACACATTTACATAATAAAGAAATAAATAAAGTAATACAATTATCTTACATTAAAGTACGGCCATGTTTCCTATCATTTCTAGATGTGGTATTAGAATCAGAATCAGAATCAGAATCATTATTTATTTGTCAAACATAGGTTATTACATTATAAGATATTATGGTAAATAGTGTTAAGTGCTCTATGTTTTGTCAGCTAAGACATACAAATATTTGTGTTATACATTTTTGAATAATTATTATACATGAAAAAATAAAGAAAGAAATGTAATTAAAATATTAATAAATTGTTACAGATTAAAATTAGTAAATGAATTAATTTTACAATATTGGGGATAATTAAAAATTGTCATTCAAGAACTCGTCCAATGTATAATAGCATTTGTGAAGTAGCAGCTGGTGTAGGGTAGTTTTAAATTTATTTATTGGCAAGCATTTAATTGGGTCGGGTATTTTGTTATACACTCGAGGAGCAATGCCAAAGAAACTTTTCTTCATTCAAGAAACTGTTTTACATTTTACATGGCTCAGTGTGTTTAGATACTGAGTGCGTACTGGCATTTTCTTTACTGTAGCCAGTTTTTGTTATGATCCATTATCTTTTTTAAATGGTTTTTAGGCTATTAATTTTTGATAGGCGCTGGTTACCATTAACATTATATTGTGCGTTGCACATCGTCTTTGCTATGATATCATATACCATCATAAGACTCATTTTTTCAAAAAGCTCTCTATTTTCACCATATTCATATTTTCATCATATCCATATTATATTTTCACCATAAAATGTGAGTGCATCAACAACAAAATGCATCCCTCGTTCCATATAAATAGTGATGGTGGTGACTCTTGATCTACTGAAATAAAACAAAATAAAAATAAGCACTTCTTACTAATACTACATTAATTGTTTGTGAGGATTTATGTTACTGAATTCACCAATATTGGATGAATGGATTTGAATGAAACTTGGCACATAGATAAACATACCATGGAATAAAACAGGATATTTTTAATATAAGTACTAAAGAAAATGCTTTTATAACTTTTTAATTGATAGAGTATGAGACAAGTTCTTGTACCAAAATAATTTACTGTCAACATTGACCAAAGCATATAACACTTGTTTCTTTGTTATAGATTAAGTATTGGAATAAAACTGACCACATAAACTGTTACATGATATTTTTTGTTGAAATAGATTCAGCTAATAAGTATCTACTCATAACCAGTTATAAATACTTACCACATTGTTCTGTTTGTTTATTCAGCAGTGATTCTGGTTGTTGGCTGTACATATTTGCATCAAAATCATGCACCAATTGCTGTACATATTCTCTATCTGTAAACAGCGAGTACCAGTTCAATAAACATTTTTGATTGATAATACATTGGTTGTAGACACTATAAAAACTGTAAGTTACCTCTTGCTAACGTTGTGATGGGTAAAACATTTGCATAACAATCGTTTCAGCAGTCGGTAGAACTGCAACCAAGTTAGAATTCAGCACTAAGCCCTTTCGTATTGCTCTAATGTGAGCATGACAGAAATTTGTCCCCCGTTAGGCTCGTCGGCTATAATCACTTGAATACTCATGATTGCTTAATAGTTTTCCTTTTTATATACACCATATATTTGTTTATCTTGTTTTGTTAGGTTGCGACTGTAGCCAGAAGCACAATTTCCAAAATGTAATAAGTATTATGAATTCAACTCAAAACAAAACACTCTGTTTGGAGTAGTAGTATATTTGTGATTTTTATTAATGAATTTTCATCATAATTTCAACCGAAAGACGTCCACTGGTGGACATAGGCCACCCCCAAGCTCCGCCACTTCGACCGGTTTTGTGCTTCCCGCATCCAATAATGAATTTTATCAGCAGTTAATTGTACTGTATGTCTGTGATTTTACATAATATTTACTAGAATTGATACAGATTTGATATATTAGTACTAAGCCTTATATATACTGTTTGCTATGTTTCTTATATTATTTATATTATAATTAGGAGAGAAATGTAGCCTGGAGGTCAGGCGGGGCACCTGAGGTTCAGTCTGACTAAACTGTGATTCTAATTTATTGTTAATAAAAATATTTTATTACTATTAGTGTTGCACATTATTTACATACCTATCCCAATATATGGCGCAATGGTATACAATTGCAAGAAATTTACTACTTGGCATGTAAGTCTTATTATTTAGTTGCCAAAAATGAAATACACATTTACTATAAGTTACATTGTGTAATACTTAAGTTTTAAGTAATTAAACAACTTAGATCTTATATTATTTTACAGAATGTTAAAAGAAAAACTACGTAATAGAAACAATAATTAAATCAACATATAATGAATCTTAATATGTAAGTAAGATTACACTGTTCTTTTTCTTCCATTTTCAAAATTAACCATACAAACGTTCCTCAGGTGCAAAACAAAACGAGTTGTGAGGTTTGATGTTGAAAAAGCACTGTTTTATTCTACTCTATTTTTTATAATGGCAAGCAAAGCCGCTGTCGACAGAAAGCACTGTTAGCGCGTTCACGAGCGTACTGAATTGTTGACAGTTGTCAGCTGTCATAATCGTGATATCCAAATCGGAACGCAAATTATTGCTGTGAGCGCTGTGAGCGATATATTCTTCACTTATTCGGAAAGCACAGTACTCTTTGAACATGTGTATCTCGTTTTTTTTTTAGACATCTCAACCGATGTGACTATTCAGCCGGACGCAACGTCTTGTCGTTTTTTTTTTTGGTGTCTCTTAGTTGCTTAGAGCATTTTATTTAGGTTAAATGCTCTAAGCTTAGTTGGCCTTGAGAGGTCGTAACTATTTAACCGGGTTTGCTTGCGAATTCCATAAAAAAATAAGGTGTCCAGCCAGGGCTAAATAAAAATGAAAACTAAAGCAACTACTCGCTAAAGGCACCTCCCGGTGGGCTTCGGACCTCGGCTTAGGGCGTCGCTGGTAGAAGGCAGCAAGGGATGAGCTGGATCGGATTGATGAAGACGACGCTCGTGGCGCTGCACGTTTATATATGGAAACACATAAGGGTCCTGGAACAAAATACGAAAAGTTTGCGACTTTTCCGATTGGTCCAATAGAAATTAGGTCTTAGGTAAATAAAGAAATATTATGGTATCACAATAAACTAGTTACAGCTTGGCAAAAAGAGTCTGGAAAAAATTAGGGCGCCTGTTTAGCAGGTATGGCCACCCTGTATACCAGGGGTTCCCAACCTTTTTTTGTCTACTGCCCACTTTAAGAATAAATTATTTTTTAACGCCCCCCTTTTTAAACATACTTAAAAACCGCTAAGTACTTATAACTGATTATTGAAACGCAAATTTATAGTATTCGGACAGAGTATCTTTTATTGAAAATAAAACAAACATAATCAATTCACTATATCTGAGAGCTCATCCACAGAATGTGAAGGTATTGTTAATGAACATATTAGCACCGTGTCTCCGAGTTGTGAGTTTTTTCTTTGATTATATGTATGTGCTACACCAAAACATTGCTGGAAGGATGTATATCTATGTTTACGTTTTGCAAAAATATTTAACTTTAAAGTTAAACTTTTATTTTATTTTTTCTTAAATGTATAATTAGAGTCAAGTTGATTTAAAGAATTTGTCGATTGAAGTTGTTCCAAACTATTGTTGAATTATTATATAAGATTATTAAAAAAAAATAATGTTTGTTAAGATTATCTAATCAATAAATGTTGAGACTGATTAATGCTACGCTAAAACTCCATAGTTCCTTTTTTTGTAGATGTTACGTAAGTTTTAAATTATAATTTGGTTATGCAGAGTTGCAATAAGTCATGTTAATTTGTTTGGTAAAGTAAAGATGTTTAATAAATGTTTCTGTTATATATTATGTAGGATTAGGTATAAAAATCATTTAATGTTGAAAAATGTTGTTGGCGTAATATGCGTAATTACCAGTAAAATTATACTAAATAAGTCTGATTTAGTGGCTATAAAACAAGAAATAAAACGTTTTATTTGACTTGATTAAAATGTTTTTACTTTGCCCTGTCATTTCGTTTTTTTTTACTTTCTCCGTTTCAAGACTTTCAACTCTCTTACAAAGACTTATTAAAGTATCAAAAGTATGTTTTGTACGTTTGTACGTTTTTTCCACCGCAGTGCGCGGACGCGTGTCTGCGTTTATTCTACCGTGCGGTAGAATAAACGCACCGCAAGGCTGTGCGCGCTCGCCCTAATGGAAATCCAGTTTACTTTTCTATTTGACGTTTTCGAGTAGGGTTTTTGGACAAATAGACATTTGACTTTTTACATTCGTCTCTTTATCTTGAAGCCAAAATTTTAGAAGGTTTCACTACTACCACGTGTGCATTGCACACATGGTTTTTTTTTTTCAGTGGCGCCTCTCTATCCACTCCTCAAAGAGGGGACTTACCGCCGCAATTGTGGCGTTCCCTGACCGCTTGCGCTGTGAAACATTCTTAGAAGTAGAAGTAGTCACAACCAAATTTTCTGATGCATCAGTATTTCCCTGAGATTGGGTTTGATGCTCCTGCTCCGACAATATTAGTGAACTCAATTTAACACGCTTCCTTATAGTTGGCCGACCAACGCTACTGCCTGAGGTTGAACTTTTATATCCACAGTTAATTTTAAAATTTGGATCTTTGACGCTGTCATCACTGTCTTCGAAATAAACATTTTCTTTATCCGATGTATTTCCATCTAAAACAATAAGAGAACTTTGTTTTATCAAACCTTAACGTAAAAGTAAAAATTAAATATTAACAAACCTGTACAAGTAGGTTCTTTATCCGCAATAATGCTTGGACTTGTATGTTGCGTATGCATCATGTTCTGATCTTCGGTTTCGTGCTAATGTTATAATATTCCATAAAACGCGAATATAGATCAAAAATATTCGAAAAAGAGATCCTTTACAGGTTATGTCTGTTTTTTACATGACGTGGCAATATTTATAACTAATGCTTTTTCGTCAACAATACAGTCATAACACAGATTGTGTCGCCTTTTTCGAAAAAATACTATTCTTATATTGTGAAACTTACCGACAGAAAGTCACATCACACGGTAAAACGCTTTCTGGTGACACAATACACGTTTACTCCGTACTAACCCAAAATGTGACACTGTTCACGCCGGTGATTGGAGCGAAACGGCTCCGTGAAAAAGAGTATTTAGTGCCATGTAGCGGTAACCATGCGCAACATAATAACGATGTTTTTGTGGCTGAACAAATGAAGTTCGCGCTATTTAATGCTGTGATTATGTCATTTTGTACACAATATGTGTTGTGATGTGACAGTTTTTTTGCCGGGGTGTGACATGATATTCTCATAAGCTATGAATCCGATGTAATATGAATTATAAACCTACTTACTACTAATATTATAAATGTGAACATTTGTATGATTGGATGTTTGTTTCACAATCATGCAAAAGCGGCTCAATGGATCTGGGTCTATAATGGCACACAGATAGTATTTATTACCTATATATAATCAGCCTATATTATTCCCACTGCTGAGAGGCCTCCTCTCGGTGAGAGGGAGTGGGCCGTAATCTACCACGCGAGCCCAGTGCGGGTTGGTAGATGTCACATGTCTTCGAATTTTTGGTTCTAGGACATGCAGGTTTCCTCACGATGTTATCCTTCACCGTTTTGAGAGCAGTGGTGATGAAAATGTGTACACAAAGTAAAGAGCCTCCCTGGGTTCGAACCCACGACCTACAATTCGTAAGTCGTGGCTGATACCACTTAGGGGCGTCGCTCACTGGTAAGTCGAGGCAGGGTCGCGGTGGCGTCGAGGCGGCGTCGAGGCGTGTTCTCTATGTAGAGTCGAGGTGCGGGCGACTATGCTTCCTTCACACATTCCAATTCATTCAATATGTCAGAAGATGAAGACGTACTTGCACTCATACAAGTTATTAATTTAAATAGAAGATTTTGGGTACACCCATATTTAAGAAACTGTGAAAGAAGAGGAGCATTCAGAGCTACACGTGACTTAAGAAAGTATCCCGACAAGTTTAAAAAGTTTTATGGAATGAATCGCAAAATAGTTTACAAAAGAAGGACACTCATTGGCGGAAATCAATTTGTCCGGAAGAAAGGCTATTGATTACTCTAAGGTATGTATTTAAACAAATATTGCTTTTATTTTATAATCAGACCGTGTTCGGTCATAAATACAACGACTTGACGTTGGTTTCGAAATCGCCACGCATTATTTTAACAGTGTAAACACATCTCCGCACGAAAGATGATGACAAAATGGCGGTGGAGTCGCATCGCCGTCGGCAACAGCACCCCTCCGCGCCTCCGCCTCAACCCCGCGCCGCCACCACCTCGCCCGTGCCGCGACCCTAGTATATGAGCGCACTGCCATTTATTCCTTAAGGGTCAGCAGTAGGAAATCGTGTTATGGGATTTCGATAAGTTTATATAGTAAACTTAAAGTAATTGCCACGAAAAAATACATCTGGCTAGCTCAAGAGTTTTACTAGACGATGAAAAAATCGGGTTGGGCATAAACCTTGCAGATGATTGTTAAAAAAATATTGAATTTCACTAAAAACGTGTAAAAAGCACTGCCGTATTTTGATAACTTAAGGCTTAAAGCAAGAAGGCACCTATTGAATTTATACATAAATAAAAACAATAAGGAACAAAAAACCCGATGCATTTTTTAATTTTCCATAATGTTACTTCTGATTTGCGTGAAAAATTCGCAAACTTTCTCAATTTTGACGCTCGAAATCTCCATACAATTTACTATGGCGACGCGGTTTACCATTTGCGTATACGAGATCCCCCGCACAGTGGTCGGAGTCAGAACAATTTATACAAGTACTAAAATTTAAGATTTTTGAGCTCGATTCTTTCTGCACATATTTTGTATATTGTGACAATTCCTTATTTGTTTGTTATTATTTTTACGTCTTTCCGGTTCATAATTATAATCTTATTTTCAAGTACTAGGGTGCTTTCCGAATAAGAATATATCGCTCACAGCGCTCACAGCAATAATTTGCGTTCCGATTTGGATATCACGATTATGACAGCTGACAACTGTCAACAATTCGGTACGCTCGTGAACGCGCTAACAGTGCTTTCTGTCGACAGCGGCTTTGCTTGCCATTATAAAAAATAGAGTAGAATAAAACAGTGCTTTTTCAACATCAAACCTCACAACTCGTTTTGCACCTGAGGAACGATTGTATGGTTAATTTTGAAAATGGAAGAAAAAGAACAGTGTAATCTTACTTACATATTAAGATTCATTATATGTTGATTTAATTATTGTTTCTATTACGTAGTTTTTCTTTTAACATTCTGTAAAATAATGTAAGATCTAAGTTGTTTAATTACTTAAAACTTAAGTATTACACAATGTAACTTATAGTAAATGTGTATTTCATTTTTGGCAACTAAATAATAAGACTTAAATGCCAAGTAGTAAATTTCTTGCAATTGTATACCATTGCGCCATATATTGGGATAGGTATGTAAATAATGTGCAACACTAATAGTAATAAAATATTTTTATTAACAATAAATTAGAATCACAGTTTAGTCAGACTGAACCTCAGGTGCCCCGCCTGACCTCCAGGCTACATTTCTCTCCTAATTATAATATTAATGATAAATGATAAAAGATAAATGACTTTATTTTTGCAAGTAGGTTTGTACAAACACTTTTACACGTCAATCATATTTTTTTAAACTAGATGAGGTCGGCGTTTCCTATCTGACTACTCTGAGAAGAAACATAGCAAATAGTAGGCTTAGTACTAATATATCAAATCTGTATCAATTCTAGTAAATATTATGTAAAATCACAGACATACAGTACAACTAACTGCTGATAAAATTCATTATTGGATGCGGGAAGCACAAAACCGGTCGAAGTGGCGGAGCTTGGGGGTGGCCTATGTCCACCAGTGGACGTCTTTCGGTTGAAATTATGATGAAAATTCATTAATAAAAAAAATCACAAATATACTACTACTCCAAACAGAGACCTACTGAACAAATCTTAAAATTTAATAAAAATCAAATATAGACTACTAATTCAAACAGGTACAAATCAAAGCTTAAAATCGAATAAAAATCACAAGTATATTATTAATTCTGACAGTTACTGATAAATCCAAAACCTATATTGATCTATAAAAAAACTAATTATTAATTTTATTTAAACACTACTGCAAAATATTCATCTTTTCCCTATGCTGTTGCATTTCCGTATCTGTTTTCCCTATACTTCTTCGAATCTTTTCTATAATAAATTTTCATTTGGTGTAGGTCCAATTTCTGACGCCAGCGTTACAGGATTAGCCCATCTAGTTAGGCCAAATAACTCATTAATTAGCTGCAAAAAAAAAACTTTATTAACATTAAACTACAAACGCCTGAAGCATTTGATCATAAATTAATCTATATTTAACCGTGACAAAATGTTATAAGGTTTTTCTTTCTGGAATTATTCAGTAGCAGCCCAGAGTCTGGATTTGTGCCCGGTTGATGTCAATAGGCTCACCCCCTATTACATAGGACTTAAACATAACTGGTGAAATGTCGGTGTACTATAAGTACACATGTGCCTAGCCCTTCAGAGAGACAAGGAGTGATGATATGTTGTTTTAACAAAATTAGATATGCATTCATAAATTATTATTAATAACTTTCTACGCCCTTAAGGTATTTGATAACTCAAAGTTGGTAATTCTAACACATTTACATAATAAAGAAATAAATAAAGTAATAAAATTATCTTACATTAAAGTACGGCCATGTTTCCTATTATTTCTAGATGTGGTATTATGATCCATTATCTTTTTTAAATGGTTTTTAGGCTATTAATTTTTGATAGGCGCTGGTTACCATTAACATTATACAGTGCGTTACACATCGTCTTTGCTATGATATCATATACCATCTTATGACTCATTTTTTCAAAAAGCTCTCTATTTTCACCATATTCATATTTTCACCATATCCATATTATATTTTCACCATAAAATGTGAGTGCATCAACAACAAAATGCATCCCTCGTTCCATATAAATAGTAATGGTGACTCTTGATCTACTGAAATAAAACAAAATAAAAATAAGCACTTCTTACTAATACTACATTAATTGTTTGTGAGGATTTATGTTACTGAATTCACCAATATTGGATGAATGGATTTGAATGAAACTTGGCACATAGATAAACATACCATGGAATAAAACAGGATATTTTTAATATAAGTACTAAAGAAAATGCTTTTATAACTTTTTAATTGATAGAGTATGAGACAAGTTCTTGTACCAAAATAATTTACTGTCAACATTGACCAAAGCATATAACACTTGTTTCTTTGTTATAGATTAAGTATTGGAATAAAACTGACCACATAAACTGTCACATGATATTTTATTGAAATAGATCAGGCACATTCAGCTAATAAGTATCTACTCATAACCAGTTATAAATACTTACCACATTGTTCTGTTTGTTTATTCAGCAGTGATTCTGGTTGTTGGCTGTACATATTTGCATCAAAATCATGCACCAATTGCTGTACATATTCTCTATCTGTAAACAGCGAGTACCAGTTCAATAAACATTTTTGATTGATAATACATTGGTTGTAGACACTATAAAAACTGTAAGTTACCTCTTGCTAACGTTGTGATGGGTAAAACATTTGCATAACAATCGTTTCAGCAGTCGGTAGAACTGCAACCAAGTTAGAATTCAGCACTAAGCCCTTTCGTATTGCTCTAATGTGAGCATGACAGAAATTTGTCCCCCGTTAGGCTCGTCGGCTATAATCACTTGAATACTCATGATTGCTTAATAGTTTTCCTTTTTATATACACCATATATTTGTTTCTCTTGTTTTGTTAGGTTGCGACTGTAGCCAGAAGCACAATTTCCAAAATGTAATATTATGAATTCAACTCAAAACAAAACAACACAGCTGTCTATTTGACAGCGCTCACAGTGATATCGGTTCAGGGCACGTTCAGGGCATGGTCGGCGTTATCGCAATATGGCGCCTGTCATGACGTCATCTAAGACGATTCAGTGGACAGCGTTATCGCGCTCACGCCAATTCGGTACGGGTTTTAGCGCGCTCACATCGCTGTGAGCGTAACACGGAACGCGGCGATAGATAGTACACATGTTTTGAAGGTCGTTTTGAGGAGACAATTGTCAAAACAATCTTCGATAACATTTCTAATGTTAAGCAATCAACTCGTGATTATTCAATAACAACAGCACTTTAAAATCCTACAAATAATCGGAAATTTGCAGTTATAGATGCAGTATGAAAGTAGCTTCTTTACAATCTATTAAGTATTGCAGCTTGAAACTAATAGGTAAGGATGTTTTCTTCTATTGTTGTATTTATTATCCCTACATAAACACTATCCATTGATGTCCAGTTTAACCTTAGTATAGAGTAGGTAAGGTATATCGAACAGTAATGTTAAGAATCCTGGTTACTGCTTTTAGGTTTAGTTTTACTTATTCAAGGTGATTGGCTTTGGCATCTCTGTACTGCCGTGATTCTTTGAAAGGCAACCTTCTGACTACACCGATTTTCGAAAACACCGCGAAAGCGGTCTTCATTTTGTTTTTTTTTTTACTTTAATGTGTAAAAATTGATCCAGTAACACTAAATAAGATACAACGGGCACCCCTTTATAAAAAAAAACCCAATATGTTTAATTATAGATTAATTAAAGTAAAAAAAAACAAAATGAAATCAGTGCCGTCAGAAGGCCGCCTTTTAAAGAATCACGGCAGTGTACCAACCTTTAAAGATGACTGACTAATGATCCTTATTACCATATTTGTTTGCACATTTTTTCTAATATATATAAAAAAAATGTTTAATGTAGAATTAAACCCATTATGAAAATAATTTTTGATGTTTAAAAGTATTTGTGTAACCAGATCATATGAAATGATTGTACAGTCAATGTTAACTGACCATAATATATGGTGAACCAACTTGGTGATGGTTGCTTGTTTTTGTGCTCACGTAATAGGAATGTTTGTACTTGGTCGTAATAAGTGATAGTTGTGGATAAGTTCTCAATGCATTTCTTAACTCTTGTTTAACCCTTGACATTTCGGGGAATGGTCAATGAAAGTACCAAATAGAGCAGACCTGGCATCATGAACCTATGCTATTATATTAAATGTTATACCTACAACTTCTTATTAAAATAATAGGGCCAATACATATTTTTACTTTTTGGGGTTTTTTTTTGGATGCCATGTGTTTAACTATACTATGTTAATCAAGATTGCACTCAATTATTTTTTTTTACTGATTTTAATTTGAGTCACAGATATGCAATCCTGTTGCACGGCTGTTGCTTGATACAAACATTAAGTACTGTCACAGAATACATAATAGTACAAGTACTGAAGATTCACTCCGTAAAATCGAAAAAAAATAGAAAAAAAAGGAAAAAAGAAAATCATATGAATATTGACTCTTGCTATGACTCAATAAAGTGCAATTCTGGTCGCACATTGTTAAATGTCTACAGTTATATTCCCTTAGAAGTTGCCTCTCTTTCTCTGTGTAACTCCTGTCTTCAGACTATGTTAGGATTGTACTCTTTAAAAGAATAATTAATGGTACTAATATTATAAATGTCAATGTTTGTATGTTTCTTAATCAATCACACAAAACGGCCTAATAGATTGGGATGAAATGTTTTGAATTTATTTAACCAGTCAATTACCGTAATTACAGACACAATTAAAAACGATTGTGTCTATACCAAATGTGGTATTTCAGGGACTTAGAGGTTAAGAGTAGCTTCTGCCCGCGACTTCGTCCGCGTCAATTTTTTCTATCCTGACCCTTCCCGTCGCATCGAATTGCCTGCCAGTTTTTGTTCATTTTTCGTTGCTGCTCCCCTCCTTTTGATCGTAGCGTGATGTTATATAGCTTAGAGCTTTCCTCAATAAATGGGCTACCCAACACAAAAGATTTTTTCAATTCGGACTTGAAGCACAGAATATATATTAGTACCTTACGGTACAGAAGTTTCACTCCCGAGTTTAGGTATGATAAACGCAAGCGTCAGGCCACCGTGCTAGTCTCAATAGGCTTGCACTCGCTCGACTTGTCGCACACGCAGCGCACGCACCCGCGGATCAAAAGTAAACTGTTAATACCGTAAAGTACCTACTATTGTATATTCTGTGCTGTTAATATGTTGGAAATCTAATCAGTTCTGTGTCGTGAGTGATGGAGGCGCCAGAAAAAACAAAAAAGACAAAAAGATATAAAGTAGTACCTCTCTGACAGCCCTAGCAGATTGAAGCGAGACGGCAGACAGTTATTGTAATTTGAACGTTATACTCCATGCAAAACGTTGAAATTAGGTTGTTTTCCAGAATAGTAGGTAAATATCTCGGGGATTTTGCGCCGCTTGTATGGAAGTGAGACAGGCCTGCTTATAGTTCCTCAGATTAACGCGTTCAACCAAACAAACAAACTCTTCAGCTTTATAATATTATAGTATAGAAGATAGAATGCTTATGAGCCATTTTACATTTTTGCGCGAATATCTAAGATTTTAGTCGCCTTATTTACCTCTCATCTCATCATTATAAATACTCTGGCATTGACGAATACATGTAAAAAATTGACCAATCTTTTGTTTTGTCACTTTTAGTAGAAAATTTAAAAAACAACAGACATATTTATAATCTAGTTGTTACATTTAGTACAATAATATTGATTTTTAATAACATTAATTAGTAAAAAAATAAAGTCTTATGGCAATTTTTACGATTTATTCGCAAGTTTATCGCGTTTTTTTGGTTTGAATAAAGCATAATTACATTTAAAAATTGATGTCAATATAAAGTATGCCCGTGTAACAAATCGAATTCTTAAGTTTTATTTAAATCTGTATATTTAATTAGACATAATATCGTTTTTGAAATCACTCTAAATTAGAATAAATTACGATGCACAAGCGGGCAGCGTTTAGTACGGCGCAAGCGCCCAACGGGGAAGGACCTGTGCCACTTTTTCCCGCGTCTCAGTTTACGGGTACTCGTATCGTGAAGACAAAAATATACTACGACTACAACATTTTGCTACTCTTCGCATTTTTTTTTTTGTATAAGAGTTTCGTTAATTATCAAGTAAAGCATTATTTTAATAGATTGTAGAAAAAATTTGACTAAAATAATTTATTTTAACTAAATCTGACTATTTTTAATCGCGACTAAAAAGGTGTGGAGTAAAACTAGTGGTCATGAACAAAAATTCACACCAACGGCAACGCCTCGCCTCACGTGCAAAAACAGTACTGTATTTTTTTTTTCTTTTGCTTATATTCGAGATATGTAAATGGCGTGTCCTATCGCAAAAATAATGAAATTTTCGACCCCCTTTATAATACCCCACACATATAAAACTCAACACGTGGGTAATATTTTTTTTTATTTTTCAAACAAAAATGAAAAATTCCATATAAAACACGTCCAGGATGCCCCCTTGCGCGCGCCTTCGTATCTCAGCAAGTTCATTGCGTAGCGCACAAGTACTAAGTTGCGAAGCCAAAAGAAAAAAACCGGCCAAGTGCGAGTCGGACTCGCGCACCGAGGATTCCGTACAAACCTGTATGTATTCTCGGTTTATGCATAAAGTTTATGTTTATGAAATTAAATGTTTTTTTTATTAATTTTTATATTTAAAAAAAAAGTTATTGTTGAGTTGATTGAATGAGAGGTAAATTGCGGTTTACGATTTATGACGTATTAAAAAAAAACTACTTACTAGATCTCGTTCAAACCAATTTTTGGTGGAAGTTTACATGGTAATGTACATCATATATTTTTTTTTAGTTTTATCATTCTCTTCTATCATTATTTTAGAAGTTACGGAGGGGAGGACACACATTTCACCACTTTGGAAGTGTTTCTCGCGCAAACTATTCAGTTTAGAAAAATAAATATATAAGAAACCTCAGTACCATTTTTGAAGACCTATTCATAGATACCCCACGCGTATAGGTTTGATGAAAATTTTTTTTTTGAGTTTCAGTTCTAAGTATGGGGAACCCAAAAATTTATTGTTTTTTTTTCTATTTTAGTGTAAAAATCTTAATGCAGTTCACAGAATACATCTTCTTACCAAGTTTCAAGTTTCAACAGCATGCTCTTATAGTTTCGGAGAAAAGTGGCTGTGACATACGGACAGACAGACAGACAGACATGACGAATCTATAAGGGTTCCGTTTTTGCCATTTGGCAACGGAACCCTAAAAATACCACGTTGAGTCGCGATTGTCAAATTTGATTTTAGTCGTGTCAAAATAATTTTGAAAAGAGATTATTTCTTGCAGAATAGCGTAACAATTCTCATAGCTAAAAGTAAGTAATTTTAGAGATAGTTTTGTTAGTTTAGTTCGGTGTACAACAGAATCGGCACCAATATGTAATTGTTTTAATTTTTTATTTTATTTTTATACTTTACATAACATATAGTTGTATTTTTTTTTATTAGTCTAGAAATCTTTATTAGACTGGATAAATAAAAATAAGTATTTTCATAAATATCTAAATACCGCATTATAATTCTAACGGATCAAGATTGTTTAGACTGGCTCGACACTCGCATTACACTGTTTGTATTGTGCATGTGTGGATAGCTACGCACACATACATAAGATTGCCGTCTTTTACCTAAACTCGAGCGTTCAAATTTTGTGAGAGGGCTCTTATGTTTTATATCATGTAAAGAGTCTTAACACAAATTTCAGTAAAAGTTGAAACAAAATTTGATCATGCAGTGTTACTAAATCATGCAGAAGCGGTAGCAGAAATCTGATAGATTTGGATGAAATGGCACACAGATTCTACTATATAATGATAATAATAATATACCCGCAGGGCAGCATGTGGCGTGCTGTTGGGCAGTAGCGACCCCACGGACCCTATCTCCCGGGAGAATTCTTGTTCCTCATCTCTGGCTTGCCTTTATTGGCCGGCTGGAGCGAACACTGAAGAGGTTCAGAGCTCCCACCTCATTCTTGCCTTTATTGGCTGGCTTGAGTGGAGATTCGCAAGAGCAAACGTGCTCGGGGAAAGGAAGTATTCCAGTAAGTGCTCGTAGGGATCTTGACCATCTTCCGGGCTCTGGGATTGTTCTGAAAGCCGTGGAATACCTTTCCACTTCTCAAGCACCTCAGGAAGTGTTGCCCCCTTGTCGCTGCGTTATTATGTGCCAGCGACGGTTTCCGGGGGCCCATTATTGAGTGTGCAAGGATTAAATGGCAGGGGTTTTTTTTTTTTTCAGGATGGGAAATCATCAAATGACTTCTCCCGCTCTGGGCGGAGCGGGAGGGCGTGTCAGACTTTTACTGACTAAAACCCACCCGTGTTCCATCAGTTGCCCATGTGCCAGGGTCACGGTATCTCTTTCGAACATCACGCGACCCCGGCAGGCATCGGTCCTAGTAGACCCCTACCCTGCTGCTGACATCTCTTTGAGGCGCGCGTGGAACACTACGCGCCGTCGACCCGAGCTTGGTCCTTACCGGGCGGCGAGCTACCCATTGCTCGCCACCCGCAAGCTCGCGCCTACGGTGGCCGGGAGTCCGCTATCGACTCCCGACGCCCGGGGCGTTTCCTCCTGCGGCGGCTAGGGACGTGAGGGCGCAGAGACTGCCACTCCCTCACGCGCCCCGCCTCCTCCTTCGCGAGCATGACTGCTTCGCAGAAGAAGGTGACGGCTTCCCATTCCCTCTCGCTCCGTACCATGGCTCGCACCAGGGCCGGACGCAAGAGGTCGCCGCCGCCGATCGCCTCCACGAGGACACGGCGGTGCTCCGCCCAGGCAGGGCACACCTCCACCGTATGCTCCACCGTGTCCTCCAGACGATCCTCGCAATGGAAACGCCCGGACGTATCCTCCCGCTTTATCCTGAACAGGAACCCACCGAAGCACCCATGCCCGGTGAGAACCTGCGTCAGGCGGAAGGTGAGGACGCCGTGGCACCTCTCTATCCACTCCTCAAAGACGTGCGTGCCCAGCACTGGGTTGCGACAATCGTACCCGCCATGTCGCCATGAGATCACACCGGAGCTCTGTCCGCCGTGCCGCGATTTGTCGCGGCAGCGGAGTTTCGCCCTGGCGTTTCGCCTCCTCGCGCCACTCCCACATGTGCGCGAGGACCTTTGCCTCCAGATCCCATGGCGGCACTCCGGCAAGGAGGCTCGCCGCCTCGCACGAGATCGTGCGGTATCCTCGGATTAGCCGGATGGCCATGACCCTCTGGGCCGCACTCAACCGGCGCGCTGGGCGCAGCCTCAATGAGGGCGCCCACACCGGTGCCCCGTAGAGGGCCATGGACCGCACGACCCCCGTGTAGAGCCTCCGGCAGGAGGCGTTTGGACCCCCCAGATTGGGCAGGAGCCGCTTTAATGCAGCCCCAGCCCGCTCCAGTCTGGGAGCCAAACGTCGGAAATGCTCAACGAAGTTCCACCGGCTGTCGAGGACAAGTATAAAGGACATATAAAAATAATAATCCATACTAATATTATAAATGGGAAAGTGTGTGTGTCTGTTTGTCCGTCTTTCACGGCAAAACGGAGCGACGAATCTACGTGATTTTTTTAAGTAGAGATAGTTGAAGAGATGGAGAGTGACATAGGCTACTTTTTTCTCTTTCTAACCCCCATTTCCCTAAAATGGGGGGTGGAACGCGCTAATCTCAGGAACTACTGGTTCGAATTGAAAAAAATATTTTTGAGTCGGGTAGCCTATTTATTGAGGAAGGCTATAGGCTATATAACATCACGCTACGATCAAAAGGAGCGGTGCAACAACAAAAAAATGGTCAAAAACTGGCAGACTGCGATGCGACGGAAAGGGTAAGGGGAGCAAATATTTGACGCGGACGAAGTTGCGGGCAGAAGCTAGTGTTATTATAAACGCCAAAGTTTGTATGTATGGATGTATAGATGTATGGATGTATAGATGTATGGATGTATAGATGTATGGATGTATAGATGTATGGATGTATAGATGTATGGATGTATAGATGTATGGATGTTTGTTCTTCTTTCACACAAAAACTACTGGTCCGATTTAGATGAAATTTGGCGCACAGATAGTTTATAACCTGGAGTAACATATAGGGTACTTTGTATATCGGTAGTATGTTCCCGCGGGATAATTTGCGACCACCACGCGGGCGAAGCCGCTGGCAAAAGCTAGTACTTTATAACCTGAATTAACATATACTTTTTATTCCGATAGTACGTTCTGTGGGCTAACCTGCTCCCCTCCCTCCAGAAGTTGATTGTCTCCTGGTCAGTTGAGAATGTCCGTGTAAGATTTGGGTGTCCCGAGGGTATCTGTCCTAATCTGGATGATGCCTGTATATTCGAAGAGTACATGCGCTACAGTTTTCTCAGCCTCCATGCAGACCCTGCACAGGGGGCTGTCCTTTATTACTATTGTGTAAAAGTGTTTGTTTAGCGGCCAGTGTTCTGTGATGGTCCCCATCATCAGATCCAAACCATCACTGACCAGGCGTAGCAGACGTCTGGTCAGCCTGTCATCCAGGGATGGTATATTTCAATTTTTTTTTCAATTTAATTTATTCATGGGATATGCTGGCTTTTGTAGTGAAGGAGTAGGTGTGTTTTGCCCAATTCAGCTGTTTGTCCAAAAATATGCCCAGGTATTTGGTTTCAGTTGATAGGCTTAGGGTGGTACCAAACAATTGTGGCAGTTCGAGTGTCGCGAGTTTCCTCTTTTTTGTGAAGAAGATCATCTCGGTTTTTGTGGGGTTTACTGATTGTTGGTGTTTATTGCACCAGTCCTCTACTATTCTCAGGGCTTGGCGCATGAGGTGGCATAGGGTGTTTTCATGCGTGCTATTTATTATTATGTTTACATCATCGGCGTAGCCTACGTTGAAGTAACCTGTTTCGTTGTTTTGATGAGGCTATATACGACCAGGTTCCATAGAAGTGGCGAGAGGACGCCACCTTGCGGGCATCTCTTTGCCACTACCGCCCTTGAGGTGTCGTTCACTGTGACCTGTACAGCTCTCAATTTGAGCATGTTGGTGATCCACCCGCTCAAGGTCGAGTTTATGATGTGTCTGTCGAGGGCCATGCTGATACTATTGAACATAGTTTTGTCGAATGCGCCCTCTATGACAATGAAAACCGACAGTGCTGAGCATTTGTGGCCCACTGCGCATTAAAGTTTGGAGACCACGCTATGTAGTACAGACTCTGTTGATCTGCCCGTGGAGTACGCTTGCCGTTGTTCGTGAAGTGGTTTTACCCGGAGAGTTCCGTCTCGGATATGTCTATCGCAGAGTCTCTCGAGGGTTTTTAGTAGGAAGAATGTGAGGCTTATAGGCTTTTGGTTGTGTATAATAGGGGTTGCCTGGCTTGGGAATGAAAATGACTTTCACTTCGCGCCACGCTACGGGTATGTATCTGAGTGCAATGCAGGTCCGGTAGATCCACACCACGCACCATGCGTGGTGTGGATCTACCGGACCTGATCAGGTGGTCAGCTTTCCACTGTGGGAGGTCTGAAAAGATGCCATCCAGCCCTGCAGATTAGTAGGGCTGAAAGGTGTCAATGGCCCAGTTTATCATTTCTTCTGTTACCATGCTTTGAGCCCTGGACAAATCTAGGTTTGTTGGGGTCCATTCTGGTTTAGCCTCCCACGTCCTGACCTCTTGGAGGTTACAGTCGGGAAGGTGGGTTTCCAGGAGGACCTTACTGGTTTCATGGTCACTTAATGTGTATGAGTTGTCGGGTTTTTTCAGGGCCCTAAGGGTTCGATCCTGATCAGTCGAGAGGATTTTCCTTACCCTTGCGGTTTCGTTGTTGGTTTCGAGGGGTTCGCAGAATTTCCGCCATGCCGTTCTGGCAGTTCTGACATACTTTTTGTATGTGTATTGGGTTTTTTTGTATTGCTCCCAGTCGTCCGGGAGCCTAGTGTTTTTGGCCCTGTTGAATTGTTTTCGTAGTGTATCTCTGAGTTTACTAAGGTTGGCGTTCCACCAGGGATTTCTCTCGCTGTTGTTTTGTGGCGCCCTTAGTTTGCAGCATGCATAGTATGCTTCGATTAGGTATTCCGATAGTTCTGCTACGGTGTATTCCAGTTGTTCGGGGGTTTTTATGGTTACTTGTGATAGGTGCCTACTAGTAGGGAGGTCAGGAGGCGTTTGTACTCGGGCACATTAGTACGCCGCGGGTTACGTACGCGTCGGTACGGGTTCCCCAGTGTCGGTAGCTAATGTGAATCGGATTCTTCTGCGGTCGGAGCAGAAAGGTTCATCCGAAACGTACCAGTTCGTGATGAGGTTCGTCGCGCTTTCTGTAGCAAGCGTCAGGTCAATGATTGTTTGTCCCCGGACTGTGACCCAAGTGGGTTCAGAGCCTCGGTTAACAATGTTAAGGTTAGTAGAGAATATATATGGAATTCGGTGAGTCGCTACCCCAGAGCGGGTGGTGGGCGTTGGAGTCGGTGCAGATGATCAGGTCCAGTTTGGCACGTTGCCAGTGCTGCACTAGATCGGCCATCTCTTTTGGTGGGAAATAAGCGTCCTCGCTTGGCATGTATTCCGCGGCTAGTACGACGTCTGGAACGTTACCATCGGTCTGGAGCCTGACCGCTGTCAGGTTTCCGGAACAGAATTGTGTGAGTGGTGTGGTAGGGATTTCTTTGGGTATGTAGGCGCAGGTTCGTGGTTTGTCTGCGCCGTGTGTGTTGAGAATTAGGTTACCTCCGATGTTACTGAGGCCGCAGATTCTGTTGTTCCTGATCCACGGCTCTTGGATCAGTGCGATGGTTCGGGCCTTTACCTCCAGAGCTCTGCGTAAGTTGGCCGTAGCAGTTTGGCTGTGTTGGAGGATTGTCTGGATGACGTGTATGCGCGATGACGGTGGTGGGGTGGAGTTAGTCGGAGTTGCATCCATCGGATAGTCTCTCCACTACCTCTACTCTAAGCTGGTCTTCATGTAGGTCGCCCGGCGTCGAGGCGAGTAGCCGTTCGTTCCAGCCGGGTGATGAGGGCGGTAAGGTGTCGCTGTCGTCCTCCATTGCTGGTCGGGCCGTAATCTGCTCGAGTTGGGCAATGTCGGTGTCGGTAGTCTGTGTCAGTGGTTGTGCAGTTGTCTCGTCAGTGCTGTGTGTCTTGGTGGCAGAGGGTAGGGTCGTGGGCCAGAAGCGCACGCATATCAACTTCCTCCGTTGGTACACCTAGGGTCAGATACGTCCCGTAGTTGTCGCCACCGACGGTAGTTGCCCTGTACAATGACCACCTGGCAATGTGGTACCAAGTATTCTGACGGGTACAGAATACTCTGAAGCCTGGCCAAGTTACCTTTGTAACGAGGGACGAAGAGCGAGGCTCGAACACGGGTGGGCACGTCGTACTGTCTGTGTAAGGTCAGTGTTAGGTCAGTGTCGGGGAGTCTTATTCTGGGTGCGGCTTGTGTCAGCCAGGACCGGGCATTGTTGTCCTCGCACCACATCTGCACGGTGCCTTCCGCTACCCGTGGATACCCACGGAAGGCTGGGAGTGGTGTCGTCGGGTCGGTGTCCATTAGGCAATCCTCTAGGGCCGGTTTTATGTGCACGGCCTCTTATTTGGTCAGGTCTCTGGAGGGGGGAGAGGAGTGCTGGTATTGAGGTGCGCCGCTCTCCCTACCTTCCGGGGTCTGTACGGGGTCGCCACCGTCGATCGCCTCCACGAGGACACGGCGGTGCTCCGCCCAGGCAGGGCACACCTCCACCGTATGCTCCACCGTGTCCTCCAGACGATCCTCGCAATGGAAACGCCCGGACGTATCCTCCCGCTTTATCCTGAACAGGAACCCACCGAAGCACCCATGCCCGGTGAGAACCTGCGTCAGGCGGAAGGTGAGGACGCCGTGGCACCTCTCTATCCACTCCTCAAAGACGTGCGTGCCCAGCACTGGGTTGCGACAATCGTACCCGCCATGTCGCCATGAGATCACACCGGAGCTCTGTCCGCCGTGCCGCGATTTGTCGCGGCAGCGGAGTTTCGCCCTGGCGTTTCGCCTCCTCGCGCCACTCCCACATGTGCGCGAGGACCTTTGCCTCCAGATCCCATGGCGGCACTCCGGCAAGGAGGCTCGCCGCCTCGCACGAGATCGTGCGGTATCCTCGGATTAGCCGGATGGCCATGACCCTCTGGGCCGCACTCAACCGGCGCGCTGGGCGCAGCCTCAATGAGGGCGCCCACACCGGTGCCCCGTAGAGGGCCATGGACCGCACGACCCCCGTGTAGAGCCTCCGGCAGGAGGCGTTTGGACCCCCCAGATTGGGCAGGAGCCGCTTTAATGCAGCCCCAGCCCGCTCCAGTCTGGGAGCCAAACGTCGGAAATGCTCAACGAAGTTCCACCGGCTGTCGAGGACAAGTATAAAGGACATATAAAAATAATAATCCATACTAATATTATAAATGGGAAAGTGTGTGTGTCTGTTTGTCCGTCTTTCACGGCAAAACGGAGCGACGAATCTACGTGATTTTTTTAAGTAGAGATAGTTGAAGAGATGGATGGTATATTTCAATTTTTTTTTCAATTTAATTTATTCATGGGATATGCTGGCTTTTGTAGTGAAGGAGTAGGTGTGTTTTGCCCAATTCAGCTGTTTGTCCAAAAATATGCCCAGGTATTTGGTTTCAGTTGATAGGCTTAGGGTGGTACCAAACAATTGTGGCAGTTCGAGTGTCGCGAGTTTCCTCTTTTTTGTGAAGAAGATCATCTCGGTTTTTGTGGGGTTTACTGATTGTTGGTGTTTATTGCACCAGTCCTCTACTATTCTCAGGGCTTGGCGCATGAGGTGGCATAGGGTGTTTTCATGCGTGCTATTTATTATTATGTTTACATCATCGGCGTAGCCTACGTTGAAGTAACCTGTTTCGTTGTTTTGATGAGGCTATATACGACCAGGTTCCATAGAAGTGGCGAGAGGACGCCACCTTGCGGGCATCTCTTTGCCACTACCGCCCTTGAGGTGTCGTTCACTGTGACCTGTACAGCTCTCAATTTGAGCATGTTGGTGATCCACCCGCTCAAGGTCGAGTTTATGATGTGTCTGTCGAGGGCCATGCTGATACTATTGAACATAGTTTTGTCGAATGCGCCCTCTATGACAATGAAAACCGACAGTGCTGAGCATTTGTGGCCCACTGCGCATTAAAGTTTGGAGACCACGCTATGTAGTACAGACTCTGTTGATCTGCCCGTGGAGTACGCTTGCCGTTGTTCGTGAAGTGGTTTTACCCGGAGAGTTCCGTCTCGGATATGTCTATCGCAGAGTCTCTCGAGGGTTTTTAGTAGGAAGAATGTGAGGCTTATAGGCTTTTGGTTGTGTATAATAGGGGTTGCCTGGCTTGGGAATGAAAATGACTTTCACTTCGCGCCACGCTACGGGTATGTATCTGAGTGCAATGCAGGTCCGGTAGATCCACACCACGCACCATGCGTGGTGTGGATCTACCGGACCTGATCAGGTGGTCAGCTTTCCACTGTGGGAGGTCTGAAAAGATGCCATCCAGCCCTGCAGATTAGTAGGGCTGAAAGGTGTCAATGGCCCAGTTTATCATTTCTTCTGTTACCATGCTTTGAGCCCTGGACAAATCTAGGTTTGTTGGGGTCCATTCTGGTTTAGCCTCCCACGTCCTGACCTCTTGGAGGTTACAGTCGGGAAGGTGGGTTTCCAGGAGGACCTTACTGGTTTCATGGTCACTTAATGTGTATGAGTTGTCGGGTTTTTTCAGGGCCCTAAGGGTTCGATCCTGATCAGTCGAGAGGATTTTCCTTACCCTTGCGGTTTCGTTGTTGGTTTCGAGGGGTTCGCAGAATTTCCGCCATGCCGTTCTGGCAGTTCTGACATACTTTTTGTATGTGTATTGGGTTTTTTTGTATTGCTCCCAGTCGTCCGGGAGCCTAGTGTTTTTGGCCCTGTTGAATTGTTTTCGTAGTGTATCTCTGAGTTTACTAAGGTTGGCGTTCCACCAGGGATTTCTCTCGCTGTTGTTTTGTGGCGCCCTTAGTTTGCAGCATGCATAGTATGCTTCGATTAGGTATTCCGATAGTTCTGCTACGGTGTATTCCAGTTGTTCGGGGGTTTTTATGGTTACTTGTGATAGGTGCCTACTAGTAGGGAGGTCAGGAGGCGTTTGTACTCGGGCACATTAGTACGCCGCGGGTTACGTACGCGTCGGTACGGGTTCCCCAGTGTCGGTAGCTAATGTGAATCGGATTCTTCTGCGGTCGGAGCAGAAAGGTTCATCCGAAACGTACCAGTTCGTGATGAGGTTCGTCGCGCTTTCTGTAGCAAGCGTCAGGTCAATGATTGTTTGTCCCCGGACTGTGACCCAAGTGGGTTCAGAGCCTCGGTTAACAATGTTAAGGTTAGTAGAGAATATATATGGAATTCGGTGAGTCGCTACCCCAGAGCGGGTGGTGGGCGTTGGAGTCGGTGCAGATGATCAGGTCCAGTTTGGCACGTTGCCAGTGCTGCACTAGATCGGCCATCTCTTTTGGTGGGAAATAAGCGTCCTCGCTTGGCATGTATTCCGCGGCTAGTACGACGTCTGGAACGTTACCATCGGTCTGGAGCCTGACCGCTGTCAGGTTTCCGGAACAGAATTGTGTGAGTGGTGTGGTAGGGATTTCTTTGGGTATGTAGGCGCAGGTTCGTGGTTTGTCTGCGCCGTGTGTGTTGAGAATTAGGTTACCTCCGATGTTACTGAGGCCGCAGATTCTGTTGTTCCTGATCCACGGCTCTTGGATCAGTGCGATGGTTCGGGCCTTTACCTCCAGAGCTCTGCGTAAGTTGGCCGTAGCAGTTTGGCTGTGTTGGAGGATTGTCTGGATGACGTGTATGCGCGATGACGGTGGTGGGGTGGAGTTAGTCGGAGTTGCATCCATCGGATAGTCTCTCCACTACCTCTACTCTAAGCTGGTCTTCATGTAGGTCGCCCGGCGTCGAGGCGAGTAGCCGTTCGTTCCAGCCGGGTGATGAGGGCGGTAAGGTGTCGCTGTCGTCCTCCATTGCTGGTCGGGCCGTAATCTGCTCGAGTTGGGCAATGTCGGTGTCGGTAGTCTGTGTCAGTGGTTGTGCAGTTGTCTCGTCAGTGCTGTGTGTCTTGGTGGCAGAGGGTAGGGTCGTGGGCCAGAAGCGCACGCATATCAACTTCCTCCGTTGGTACACCTAGGGTCAGATACGTCCCGTAGTTGTCGCCACCGACGGTAGTTGCCCTGTACAATGACCACCTGGCAATGTGGTACCAAGTATTCTGACGGGTACAGAATACTCTGAAGCCTGGCCAAGTTACCTTTGTAACGAGGGACGAAGAGCGAGGCTCGAACACGGGTGGGCACGTCGTACTGTCTGTGTAAGGTCAGTGTTAGGTCAGTGTCGGGGAGTCTTATTCTGGGTGCGGCTTGTGTCAGCCAGGACCGGGCATTGTTGTCCTCGCACCACATCTGCACGGTGCCTTCCGCTACCCGTGGATACCCACGGAAGGCTGGGAGTGGTGTCGTCGGGTCGGTGTCCATTAGGCAATCCTCTAGGGCCGGTTTTATGTGCACGGCCTCTTATTTGGTCAGGTCTCTGGAGGGGGGAGAGGAGTGCTGGTATTGAGGTGCGCCGCTCTCCCTACCTTCCGGGGTCTGTACGGGGTCGCCACCGTCTGATGGCGGACGCGGTGGGGCCGCAGGGGAGGAGGAGTGTTGGTATAGCGTTGGCCAGTCTCCCTATTCCCTGCTGCTGAAAAGTGGTAGGCGGCGGGGCCACAGTCCTGACCTGTCGCTAGAGGACCAAGGTTGCCATTCACAGGGTCGTCTTGGCGCCCATGTGCTAATTAGTCCCCGGGGTGGTCACGGTGTGTTATGTATTCATGCGCGCCGTGAATGGGGGTATCCCCAGAGGTGGGTCCGGTGACGGACAGCCGCGGCGGGTTCGCGGAAGAGTTCTTTCGTGCCCATGTTCCCGCCATAAGCGGTGTAGGGCACCGTGGAGTTTTAGTGGGTTGGACTGCCCACATAACTGCGCTATTTCCCCGTGGTTGCGCAGTATGCATGAGCATTTCTCCACGAGAAAAAAAACTTATAACACCCCTCTTTTTACGTCGGGGTTTAAAAAGGCCGCTACCCCGTCCTCGTTCTAGGTCCAGGTTGGTCGTGGGTGCTGTCTGAGGTCTGGGGTTGACTGGCGGCCCTGGCAGATCCTGTCGCGTGCGGAGGCTTTTCGCGCTGGGTTTCACCTATGCGAACTTGCCATCGCCCGCTTTGGTCCGCGTCCGGCCGCGTCTCTCTCGGGTTTGCTTCTGTGCGGACTGACGGCTACTCGCGTGGCTCCGCGTCCGGCCGCGTTTCGCTCGGGGTTTCCCCTGTGCGGACTGACGGCTAGTTACGTGGCTCCGCATCTGGACGCTTATCGCGGTGGTTTTCCCCTGTGCGGACTAACGTCTGTTCGCGTACTGTCTCTGCCTTCGCCTTTTTCCTTTCCCGGGGTGTGACTTTTCCGCGCTTATTCTGAAGGCGTACTCCATCAACCGAGAAAGTTTTAGGCCAGGCTCGCCATCCTTCCCCGTCCCTCTCTGTCTGTGTCGGTCTGTGTCGTTGTCCGGGTTGGTTACGCTATTCCGCATGATGCTCTGTTACCAGAGGTTCGCGGGACGCGCATACTGTGTCGTGTGGTTTGGCGCGTTGGTCTCAGCCGTGGGTGTAGTTGTTGACGCGTTGGTCGCACCCGATGTCGCGAGTTTGGCGCTGAGTCAGCAGCTGAATGCGCTGAAGAGCGCGGCAAAAAATTGCAGTCGGTTGCCCCCCCCTCAGAATACGGGGGCTGGCCGCCGTGGCGATGGCGGTGCGGTGTGGGATTTCCCGGCTTGGCCGGGACCCACCTGGATAATAACTTTTCCTGGTGCTTTTTTATTTTTATTGTGGAGTGGGCTTTTTTGGAGTAGAGGTTACCCCTCCTCTGAGACCGGTAGGATGTGAGGGTAGGAGGGAGGGACTTTGTGGGAAGGAATGGGTTTGTTGGGGTCACCCTAGGTCTGGGATCTGGCCTAGGGATTTCGGATCGACGGGATAGCCGGAAAAAGAGGGATGGTTTGGTTGGATGGCGGTATATGGGGGAGATGGTGATTGGTTACCCCTACGTTTGGAATTTTGGCCTTCGGGAACTTCTCTTGTCCGAGTATTGAACTTATCTTATATCTTTAAACGAGCAATTCTTGTATATATATATATATATATATAATCTGAATATCTGAAACGGCTCCAACGATTTTCATGAAATTTAGTATACAGGGGTTTTCGGGGGCGATAAATCGATCTAGCTAGGATTCATTTTTCAATAATCAACTTTATCGATAATCAACTTGAACGTAAATTTATTATTTTAAACACAATTTACCTAAATATACCGAGCAAAGCTCGGTCATCCAGATATTTTACATAAACTGTCAAATTGTATTTAAACCAATTTGGGTTTGACGCATTTGTTGCACATCTCAACTTGTACACCATGCTCAAATGGTGAACTTAGCAACTGGTGCACTTCTCATATGGCTCACTTCGCAACTGGTGCACTTCTCAATTGGTGCACCTCGCAAAAGGAGCACTCTTTACTTTAAGATGAGTGGAGATTTGGAAAAATTGTCTAAAAATGAAAGAATCTTTGGTTGTGCGTAGGTAATTTTCTTAAAAATACAATCAACAAAATAATTTTAAATTAAGGCCTCCCCTACATTAGGCGTGCGCGATCCTCGGGCGTGTCAGTAGCGCGAGCGCCGCGCGCGCGTCGCGAGCGCGCTGCGTGAGCGTCGCGTCTAGCTGCCCTGCGGCGCGCGCGCGGCGCTCACGCCGTGCGCACCCGGCGCTCGCCTTGGCGTTTAACCCCCTTCAGCCAAGTCAGTCACAATTTGGACAATTTTCGTTTCAAAATCCACACTATCCACACTAATATTATAAATGCAAAGTAACTCTGTCTGTGTGTCTGCCTGTCTCGCTTTCCTGCTAAAACTACTGAACCGATTTAAATGAAATTTGGTACTCAGATAGTTTAGAGCCTGAGAAAGGACATAGGCTACTTTTTATTCCGTGACTTTGTCTGCGTCCGCGATAAACGACATTTACGCAGAAGAAGTCGCGGGCAGAAGCTAGTCTTTTATAAATAAAGTGCTGATTTCTTCCCACACCTTTTTTTTGCAATACGATCACTATACTCCTTTGTAGTCATGTCCGATATCGCAGGACGATTCTGTATTTCTAGGATAAAGCTTTCGATATTAGTTTCACTCGGTGACTCTATTTTTAACGTGTGTCAACACAACACTGCCCAACATGTGACTGACCGAAACAGTAGCAATATACAACAAGTTACCAGAATCCATAAGGACAGAGAAAAAAACCATCTATTTACTAATAAATTAAAAAAGCTGCTGTTAAGCAAATGTTATTGTAGCGTCAACGAATTTTTAAATGATAAATCCCTGATATTAGTTTAGAAAAGTCCAAAGCATGTATTTCATCTATTTTTAATTACTATTTTAGAATAAGTTACATTATAAGATAATCAATAGGTCCTCCTCACTACCTACTGCATTTTCCTTTGCTGTGCCCGACAGGGTCCACAATTGTTTCTAAATAAAATGTTTTACCACCTAAGCATATACATTGTGGAATGCAGTAAAGTATTGAGTATTGTAGCGGGCGAAGGGGTAAGAACGCGACTCGAGCGCCGCGTACGCGCCGCGAGCGCGCCGCAGGGCAGCTAAACGCGACGCTCACGCAGCGCGCTCGCGACGCGCGCGTGGCGCTCGCGCTACTCACACGCCCAAGGATCGCGCACGCCTAATGTGGGGTCAGCCTAACTCTACATAATCACTATAACATTTTTATGTTTTTCAAAAATAATAAAAAATCACTCGGAAATAATAAAAATATAATTATGTAAGAAAAAATTAGATTTAAGCAAAAAGTTATCATAATAAAGACATGATATAATATCATATCAATAACCTTTATAATATTAACTATATATAATTTAAACTGTACTTCTTTTAGTTATAGTTATTATTATTAATTAAATAAAAGCTTTAAATTAAATTACATTTTTTAAATTAAATTACATAATCACTAATGTAATAATTGGAGAAACGTGATCTTTTCTTTTTTACTTACTGCAAAAAAATTATAATAATAACAAAGTGAATATGCTATATAAAACAAACATACAATTTTCAAGTACTTGTTTATTCCGGAGTGGTAACCCAATATAAGGTGTATCTATTCATATACGAAATATTTTAAGAGGTACAGCTGTAGGTGGTAAAGAAGCTACAACAACGAAAAAAAATTTTTTCTAAATGTTTTTTTTTTCAAAATTTATTATTTATAAATTATTTGACGCACATAAGAAATACTGGCTCCTTCTTATTTTTTACGGCCCGAGACACCGCGGCCATGCTCGTGCCTTCCGGTCGCCACCCTTGCAGCGTCAGGCGGGCCATTCATAGAATTTGGAGTAAAGGTTTTATGCAAAACATCTAACGTAGTTTTAAAATTATAATAATCAAAAACGCTTAGATAAAATTTTATTTTTGCTTCTATAGCTTTTTTACCACCTACAGGTGTACCTTTTAAAATATTTCGTGTATGAATAGATACACCTTATATGCAGGATGTTAGTGTAAACACCGTTAGCCTTGAAACCAGTGATTTGGTTTCGTTAATAGAACGTAAAATCAATGAAACAAAAACAACTTTTTTTTTAAAAGAAAATCTGCATTTTTCCTCAAGAACATTTCACCCTATGCGCGAGGGCAACAAACTTCGGGAACCACGACGCGTTGCACGACGCCGACGCACGGGTCGCGACCCCAGTCAGTCAGCTGTCAGTCTCGCTAGCGATCGCACGTAACGCCGCTTCGTAGCGTCGCTCATTTCTCGCGCGTGAATTGAGTGTGTACCGTGTGGTGCTGGATGTAAAGAATAACATCACCCCATTTCTTCCCGTGGGTGTCGTAAAAGGCGACTAAAGGACTTATTAGAGAATGGGCAGCAGCGTTCTCTATGCATTTACCACCATACTGCGATCGCCAACCCGCCTGCCAAGCGTGGCGATTATGGCAAAGCCCCCCAAATTGGGGGAGGCCTAAGTCCAGCAGTGGACGTCTTACGGCTGAAATGATGAATTGAGTGTGTTACAATGTCTTACACAAATGAACAGTGAACCGAAATGGTTCGGCTTTACGCCATTGCGGGTAATAATCTGAACGGGGCGTGTAGGATGTACGCAGAATTGTTCCCTGGACAACCTGTGCCAAACCGTGAAACGATGTTGGCGGCGACACAAAGGGTACGTACCTACGGCCAGTTCACTGTGCCGGCGGTTCAATTTTCAATGTTTTCCACTGGACACTATGGACTATTCTCCTCATCGATCGTCAACATCCATATCATTTCAGCCGGTCCAAGAACTAAATGATTACGATCGCATACCACGGATGGTATTTTCGCAGTGGCTTATCAATAACCTCGATAACATTTCCATTTTGTTTACGGACGAAGCAATGTTTACGAGGGCGGGGATTTACAATGTTCATAATGAACATTACTGGAGCCAGGTAAATGAACACCGAATATTGGAAAATAATTTTCAAAATAGTTTTTTCCGTAAACGTGTGGGCGGGAAGTGTTGCACGGAACCCATTTTGAACACGTGTTGAGGACTTGAGGTTAATGTACGTCGGTAAGTGTTGATATTTTATTCAATCAGTGTAAATTTAATTTAATTTTTAATTGAACTGTACATAAAATTGTGATTAACTTTTTAAATACCCCAAAAGTACCTACCCAATGGTACGGTTTGTTAAAAAAAAAAAATGTTTTCAATTCATTTAGAATCCAAAGCCATTTCGAATCAAATTTACATTTAGACTCGTCACGCAAAACCTAAGGTAGGTATTTGTCCTAAGCCAGGAAAAGTATGATGGGAAAGTTACATCACAGGTAATGTGTATTTATGACTTATGTGTTGTTTGGGTGGCAGGACGGCCGGCGATCGTTGTGGTGATTACGTCACTCATGCGCATATCCATGAATTTGCGGGCGGTGTGGGATAAAATCCGTTCTAAACCTGTTTAAGAAAACATTTATTTTTATTTTTTTAACTCGCTCTGTTATTTTATATTTAAGTCAAATTACCCATGGTATTCATTAATTTATAGCTATATACTTAATTAATAGTAACAATTACTAAGTAAGAAACGAAGGTTATGATTTAATTTAAAGCTTTTATTTAATTAATAATAATAACTATAACTAAAAGAAGTACTGTTAAATTTTAATACTATAAAGGTTATTGATATAATATGATATTATATCATGTCTTTATTATGAACTTTTTGCTGTAAATCTAATTTTTTCTCACATAATTATATTTTTATTATTTCCGAGTGACTATTTTTATTTTTGAAAAAAATAAAATGTTATAGTGATTATAGTTAAATTACAATTATTTTTGTTTTGCTATAATTATTTTGCAGGAGGTAAATCTTTCTTACATATTTTTTTTATTACTATCGACTGACTTTTTATATTATTATTGAAAATTGTTTAAGTAAGTGTGTACCTACTTAAAAGGTATTTGTTGATTGTATTTTTAAGAAAATTACTTACGCAAAACCAAAGATTCTTTAATTTTTAGGCATTATGTAACCGACGACCTTAATGACCAAGTAGATATTGAGAGGGAACGTAGGGCGCTGGCAATCCGATGTAACAGGGCAGTCAAAGTAACGCTTTTCAAAGCTTATTGCCAGGTGTTTTACACGTGCAGTCTGTGGACCAACTATACTCAGCGGGCTATCAGCGCCCTACGGGTGCAATATAATAATGGGTTCAGGATGTTGATGGGGCTGCCCCGTTTCTGCAGTGCATCGAACATGTTTGCACAAGCACACGTCGATGGCTTTCATGCCATCGTCAGACGAAAATCTGCCTCGTTGTTATGCAGAGTGCGGGAAAGCTCCAACTCCATCCTAAAGACCATAGTAGGGAGGTGTGATTCTCCTTTGTTAGGTGATGTTGTTCGAAGATGTGTCAGGAACAACAACCTTCTCTCTAAATAGATTATAAGTTAACTACTAACATAGGTATAAGTTATCTTTTATTTGTTTATTAACCCTTATGGATGTTCACTTATTCTAATTAAAGATTATTTTATTTTATTTTTTAATTTTTAGACAATTTTTCCAAATCTCCACTCATCATAAAGAGTGCTCCTTTTGCGAAGTGCACCAATTGAGAAGTGCACCAGTTGCGAAGTGAGCCATATGAGAATTGCACCAGTTGCTAAGTTCACCATTTGAGCATGGTGTACAAGTTGAGATGTGCACCAAATGCGTCAAGCCCACCAATTTTAAGTCGCCCTCAAATAGTAAAATGATTATCATTCCAACTATTATTTCTAAAAAGCATATTAACCAGTCAATTACCGTAATTACAGACACAATTAATTAACCATTGTGTCTATACCAAATGTGGTATCTCAGGGACTTAGAGGTTAAGTTGTTTCTGTCACTAAAACAACGGTTTTTATATCCATCTTCTAATTGTTTATGGAAGGCATGGTATCATCAGCACAGCAGCTTCATGATGTGATGATTCCTAAACGTAAATACCTGATTAAGTAATGAAAAGTATTTACTTTTCATTACTTAAAAATAGTGGGTACAAAAAGTGTTTATATTTATAAACCCTTTTTTAACCGACTTCAAAAAAAGGAGAAGGTTATCAATTCGACTGTAGGTACTTTTATATTTGTTACCTCATAACTTTTGACTGGGTGAACCGATTTTGATGATTCTTTTTTAGGGTTCCGTTGCCAAATGGCAAAAAACGGAACCCTTATAGATTCGTCATGTCTGTCTGTCGGTCTGTCTGTCTGTCTGTCTGTCTGTCTGTCTGTCTGTCTGTCTGTCTGTCTGTCCGTGTATGTCACAGCCACTTTTCTCCGAAACTATAAGAGATATGTTGTTGAAACTTGGCAAGTAGATGTATTCTGTATACCGCATTAAGATTTTTACACAACAATAGAAAAAAAACAATAAATTTTGGGGTTCCCCATACATAGAACTGAAACTCAAAATTTTTTTTTCATCAAACCCATACGTGTAGGGTATCTATGAATGGGTCTTCAAAAATGGTATTGAGGTTTCTAACATCATTTCTTTCTAAACTGAATAGTTTGCGCGAGAGACACTTCCAAAGTGGTAAAATGTGTGTCCCCCCCCCCCGTAACTTCTAAAGTAAGAGAATGATAAAACTAAAAAAATATATGATGTACATAACCATGTAAACTTCCAACGAAAATTGGTTTGAACGAAATCCAGTAAGTAGTTTTTTTTTAATACGTCATAAATCGTAAATCGCAATTTACCTTCCATTCAATCAACTCAAATATAAAAAAAAAACATTTAATTTCATAAACATAAACCTTACGCATAAACCGAGGATACCTACAGGTTTGTACGGAACCCTCGGTGCGCGAGTCCGACTCGCACTTGGCCGGTTTTTTTTTTTATTTGAAAGCTGGTGCTTTGCGAATGGTCCCATTTGAATTTGGTTCCATTTGGACAATGGGGTCTATGTGAAAACCATATAAGTCTTAAATTTGCGCGAATTTGCGCGACAAATGAACGAATAACGCGATTAGATTAGTGCGGAGTATCAACCACAACTAAAAAGTTAAAAAATAAAAACTTTTTACAAAAAAAAAACAACCACTTCCTTAAAAAAAAAAACACTACAAAGTAAAAAATAACTTTAATTTCGGAAGTCGCTGGCAAAAACCCTTAAATACAGATCCTAAGACACCGACATTGGAAATTAAAGTTATTTTTGATTTTGTAGTGTTTTTTTTTTAAGGAAGTCGGTTGTTTTTTTTTGTACCCACTATTTTTAAGTGTTTCTCTCCATATTATCAGGTTCCCATCATCAGATTCGTACTTCATTAGCTGGACGTAAAACCACCCTTGAAGTGAAACAATCCTATCTAACAAAAAAAGGATTATTAAAATTGCTTTATAAATAACGGAGTGTAGGCTGAATGTACATACATATATATATTTTTTTTAATTTAGTGAATAAAAAAACCCGCCTGCGTATAAACTGAACGTTAAATAAGATGGAAACAAGAATCCACATTTAAATTGAATAATAAGACGTTGATAATAAACTTAATACCAGAAGCAATCTCATGCAGTTGGAAGCAATAAAGGTCTTTATTGTGAAATTTAAGACAATGCCCCCGACTGCTTGAGATTGCTTATAGTATTAAGTTTAATCAACCTCTTAAAATACAAATGTTTGTTTCCATCTTTTAAAATTTCAGTTTATACACAGTCGGTTTTTTAAGCTATTGCATAGCTTTTATCGTGGGCTTTGAGCGTGGCGACCGAATCAAGAAATTTCGTAACGAAAAAAACCTAACACAAGTCACTTCCCGGTCTGTCTGTCCCTATGTAGGTATGCTTAGATCTTTAAAACTACGCAACGGATTTTGATGCGGGTTTTTTTAAAATAGATAGAGTGATTCAAAAGGAAGGTTTATATGTATATAATATGCATAATATAGTAAAGAAACGCTGATAATTTTAGGGGTTTCTAATGTGATGTCATAAATCAACACATTTTGAAGAGAGAGAGAGAGAGCGAGAGAAAGACAGAGAGAGAGAGAGAGAGAGTGATAGAGAGAGGGAGAGAGAGAGAGAGAAACGCGCACGCCGCAGGGCTTACAACTATAGCAAAAAGTGTCGTTACAACTTTTGGTATTAATTTTTTCCGTCTAGCCCCGGCATTACGTACATTTTGTAGCGAACCCCCCCCCCGTCGCATGGCGAACCCCTAGGGGTTCGCGAATCCCACTTTGAGTAACTCTGTACTATAGTATTGTACACCTTAAAAAGGTCTACAAAAAAGTCCGCGATGGTATATGTCTATCTCTTAGGGATAACCCACAATAACCATTTTTTATCCTTTACTTTTTACGAGAAATAAGGGCTTATTTACGAAGCTATTTTAAGCAATACAGCATTAATCCTTATCCAATTAAGTAGGTACCTTACATACATTGTGCATTTAATATAGATCAATATGGCCCTTTATAGCTTGTAATTTTAATGAAGATCTTAGAAGATATCAGAGATTTAAAAACTTCTTACTGAAACTTGCATGGCGCATGATAATCCGATTGAAATACCTAATTTCAATTGTATTGTGCAATTCAAACGAGATACTGTTCCAAAAGGTGGGGTAGCTATTTACCAAAATAATAATAACGTTACTAATATTATAACTCCGAATATTGAAATAAATATTGCACACGTTAGCGATGTTAATGTTAGGCGCTCATTTGTTGGAGATATTTGTGCTTGCTTATGCAAACTTAGAAATGGCCTGACATAGTCATGGTAGCAATTTATATTTCTCCGAATCCATAATTGGACGAGGGAGAGCATTTTATTCATCGCACTTTACTGGAGTACACTGAAGAAAGGTCGAAAATACGGGTTTGACGCATTTGGTGCACATCTCAACTTGTACACCATGCTCAAATGGTGAACTTAGCAACTGGTGCAGTTCTCATATGCCACACTTCGCAACTGGTACACTTCTCAATTGGTGCACTTCGCAAAAGGAGCACTTTTTAAGATGAGTGGAGATTTGGAAAAATTGTCAAAAAATTAAATAATGTTTGGTTTTGCATAGGTAATTTTCTTAAAAATACAATCAACAAATACCTTTCAAGTAGGTACACACTTACTTAATCTTAAACAATTTTCAATAATAATATGGTAGATACCCCGCACTAATCTAATCGCGTTATTCGTTCATTTGTCGCGCAAATACTTAATGCAAATTTGAGACTTATATGGTTTTCACATGGATCCCATTGTCTGAATGCAACCAAAAATGGGACCATTCGGGAAGCACTAGCTTTCAAATAAAAAAAGAATCATCAAAATCGGTTCACCCAGTTAAAAGTTATGAGGTAACAAACATTAAAAAAAATACAGTCGAATTGATAACCTGCTTCTTTTTTGAAGTCGGTTAAAAATAAAAAAATTACAAAAAAATAACAACCGACATCCTAATAAAAAAGTAGTGACAAAGTGAAAAATAACTTTAATTTCGGATGTAGGTGACAAAAAAAAACCATAATTACAGATCCTAAGACACCGTCTTCCAAAATTAAAGTTATTTTTTACTTTGTAGAATTTTTTTTTTAGGAAGTCATTTGTTATTTCTTACAATCAATCAAAATCGGTTCACCCAGTCAAAAGTTATGAAGCAACAAACATTTAAAAAAATACAGTCGAATTGATAACCTCCTCCTATTTTTGAAGTCGGTTAAAAAAGCAGAATGGTTAAGAACGCGGGTACTTCAAAGACATGGTAGATAATGCTACATTTAACTTTGTACCTGGGTAGACACAAAGTGAAAGACATAGTGTGGCTTTTGCCCACAGGGAGTAGTTGTAATTAATCCTAAACAACATGCCTGAAGTACCTTGGTAAAGAAATTATGTGACTAGCTTCTGCCCGCGACTTCGTCCGCGTTAAATTTCTTGTTCCCCCGACCCTTCCCCTCGCATCGAATCGCGAATCCGTGCGATTTTCCCCGTTTTTGCAACATTTTTCATTACTGCTCCGCTCCTCTTTCTTATAGCGTGATGCTTCCTTGATAAATAGGCTACCCAATACAAAAATATTTTAACAATTCGGACCAGTAGTTTTTAGATTAGCGTGTTCAATCAAACAAACAAACAAACTCTTCAGCTTGCTAATGTTAGTATAGATGGAGTTAGGTTCATTTAATATAAGGAAATATTTTTAAATTATCCTCTAAAATCATAATGACCTGTGATTATTTACACTTCACCAAATTATGCTTTCCGAGAGCAGATGCATGAGTTACTATAAGATATCCAAATCGCTATGGGTGTGCTATCTATATCCAAATCGCTATAATATTTGAAGAGTTCCCTCGATTTCTCCTGGTTCCTATTATCAGATCCTGACTTGATGATAATGAGAGCACCTGGGGAGGATAACCTTTCAAACAATAACGAATTTTCCAAATCGGTCCATTCATCATTCTCCTGCCCTTATCCCAATTTATTTTGTAGACACTAGAAATCTTTTTCTTCCACACTATTAGTCCGTAGTCGTCATCTCAGTAGTTACCCCCTTTCTATCCATATATCATCATTCGCAAAGACCATCCATAGTTTCTTTGGTCTGACTGTTATAGCCATCGACATTCGTATTCAAATCTTTCCTTACGACATTTTCCTCATGCGTCCGTATTATGTGCCATTACCATGATAACCGATTTCCACACAACTTTTCAGTTATTGGTACCACTTTCAGACTTCTTATGTACTAATTTCTTCTTCTATCCATTCTTATAACACCACACATCCCTATTAACAATATCAGTTACAGCAGCAACAGCTGCATACAATTATCAATTACATACTTTCATCCATCACTTTTGTGGCCCAACATTCTCACCCATACAAGAGAGCAGGTCTAACCATGGTTTTATATATCTTCCTCTTAAGTTAACGGGGAATTTGGGAGTCGTAGGTTGTTCCCGTGACCTGCTGCCATTTCATCCATCCAGTGTTAATTCTGAGCTTAACTGTTCGCCATCGCTTTACACGAGTGAATCGAGATACCCAAAACCGGAGTAAACTGAGAGAAGCGCGCCATAAAGCGCTATGACTCCGCTCTGCTGATTTTCAAGCCAAGATTTTCCAGATTCTGTTGCTACTTCTCCAATCTGCTCCGGATCTCAGGTACATCGTCTCCGACAAAAACAATGTCATCAGAAAACTACATTTACCAGCGTGCCTCTTCCTGTATGTCTGACGTCAGAGCGTCCATGATCAGCAGGAAGACGTAATGAGTTATTGAACTCATTGGTATTGCTAGACACCCTTGTCCATTTCCCACTGGAGCCGGGTGCTGCCCCTTCGCGTTGCCTGTGGAGTACGCCCTAGTCCTATAGCGCATCATGTCATTTACAATTACTGTTGCTTAAGGTTTTGACAAAATTTAAAAGTCGCCAGCTTGACGTCAACCCTCCTTTGGAATACTATTGTTAGTGGTTTACTCGTCATTGGTCCACTCGTCTTTGGGTAAATCCCGGAACAAAAATGAAAACAAAAAATTCCGATGAACTGAGAAACTCTTAAGTCGGCCCAATAAAAAACTGCTGTAGGTGGCCAGTCGATGATACATACTCTAGAGACTAGGGTTAAAATCATTTCAGAGACCCAGCTATGAAAGGTGTTTCTGAGTCACTGTGCTAGTAAGTCAGTAAGTAGGTCTTACTGATAATAGTGCAGTCGCGACATCACAATGTTTGTAGGGCTGTAGGCAGAGTTCCTCGCTATTCGCCGACACTTTCCTACTACCTATTGTCACAGTAATGCGGTTTTATTGCTCTCCATTCGATTGTATTTCCCTTGGAGCGTTACTATTTTAATAGGAATCTAGATTAGCACATTTATTACTAGCGAGTGTTCTTTGTTCAGCATTCCTATTGTTACAACGTCGATGATATTAACAGCATGTGAATTGGTAGTCAAAATGTTTTGTTGTTTGTCAAGATTAACTTTTCGGCAGAGAGAGGTAAATAATGTAAATTTTTCTTAATTAGTACCTACATCATATCTTAGATAAACTTAAACTAATGTCTATACTTCTACAGGAAGCTTGCTTTTATAATATAAGTACACGAAACATATCCCGCGTACTTACTTTTCGTACATACTTTTCCACTCACGCTTTGATACACCATAAGTTATTTAAATACTATACTACGTACTACTCTATCAAGAAAGTACCGGGAAAGATCAGTAATACACAAAATGTTCATGTGGGTTCGTGTGAGTGTTTGTGTGTTCATGTTCATCCAAATTTATTTTATCACCATCAAAGTATGATCCTTCAGAAACGATACACTTACGGCAACGAATAATCAAACCCTCAAAACATTTTTTAAACGCTTATTCCGGAATCGAGTTCTCGTCGCGAATTCTCCTTTATGTCCTCTACCGAATGAAAACGGGTGCCACGAAGTGGTAATTTGAGTTTGGGAAAAAGAAAGAAGTCGGCTGGAGTCATATCAGGTGAATAAGGTGGTTGCTCCATGGTATTTGTTGAGTTTTTCGTGAAAAATTAATGTTTTGACCTTCATACAACTTGTGGGAGGCCAGTGCGATTGCTACTCCTAGACCTTTACGGCACCATTGACCATCTGTTCTGCGATTAATTTGGTTTCGCAGTATTTCGTATTGTTTTATGATTTTGACGAAAAACCACCAAGAAAATGAAAATGTTAAGTACAAAAATCGATTCCATCCTTTTCTTTACTAGGCATAGACTTCCGAATGAAATATAATTCAGTAAAATATAGGTGAGCAAGATCACGTCAAGTGGACCCCCCTTTTTCCACTTGATCATTAAATTTAGGTATGAATATTTCTTTATGAAGTATTTTCTATGAACAATTAATTCCTAAAACAGTTTTTGAAAATTTTCATTTTAACAACATTTTTTTTTAAACGAAAATTTTTATGACTTTTAATTAAAAAATCAATAAATAAAAAGCTATTAAAGATATTTTAATGAAACTTTCAGGATTCATATTGTACTTTGATATGATATATTAAAGTTCAAATTATTTATTGATTTTCATATTGTTAATTAACTTTTAAATTAACAAATGAAAATTTCAATGACTTCTCCCTCAAAAAACAAAAAAAAAAATCTTGGTATTATGCATTAAACATCAAAGTAACAGAATCCGCAAAAAAATTGACTGCACGCGATTAGATTGAACAAAAAAAAAAAAAAAGATTTATGACGGGCGGTGAGCGATGTCGGTACGGCGTGCTGCCGCGCGTCATTCACTTACCTTTTAATCTACTCAGTAATTGTAAATAAGAAGCAATACTTTAGTTTTCTTATAAAAATAATATTATTTAATGAATAATAAGACGCAATCCAGTCTCATCATTGGACTAACACTCAGGCTACAATTCATCCTTATGTAGTTTATTACAGAGAAAATGAAGAAATGAAACATGAAAACTAGGTACGTAATAATTTCAGAAAACGTTAGCCACGACACCAGTTCAGTTCTTCTTTTCATTTTTAAATTAATTAAATTCTTAAAAAATAAGTTCGGAGCAGACATGATCTTGCTCAGGTATAAACGGAAAATAGTTGAGTTTACAGTGATCTCACTCTGCAAGCACGTGGTGGGTGGCTGGCTGTAGTTAAGTTTCTACTGTCCTCAAGACGTGAGCTAGGCAAGAAGTTCCATAAATCGCAGCAAGTGTCCCAATTTACAGATTGATTTTTCCAATATTATAGAATTTATAAACTAAATGATTTAAAGGATGCATTTCGAATGCACTGTAATCGATCTGAGGGTGTTAACACCCGTTCTATAAGAGCGCGAGCACGATAACAATGCCCCGTGAATCGTCTTAAATGACGTCATAGCATACGCCATGATTTTCCCAAATTATGCCGATTATGCCGCTATTTTGCCAAATTATGCTTTAATGACAGAATGCAATAGCATTCTGTCATTAAGGCATAATTTGGGATATAGAGACAAATGTCGTTGGGACACTAGGGTAAGGCCGCCAAAATTATCCCTTATAACACAAATGTCAAAGTCAAAGTCAAAGTATCTTTATTGTGGGCATATGTAAGTTACAGGTCTTAACAATATATTAAAGTATCAATATGTCCTGCCTTATAGGCATACAATAATTATTTAGGTAGATATTGACATAAAAAATTGGAATTATTATAGATGGTAAGTATTATAAATGTAAAAGTACAGTGAAACTATCACATGGTCAATACTAATGCATGTCAAATACGGTGAATCTAATACATGGTCAATACTTATGTCAAAATACAGTGGAACTAATAAATAAAAAAAATAAAAAAATGTATTAATAAAAGGGGCACATTTACAGTAAATACGTTAAACAATTAAAATAGAGCAGATTTGCTAATTTGCCTGAACTAGGTAGAACCTGTGTTTCAGGCTACAAATGCACAAATTCTTAATGTAATAAATTAACAATGTGTAGTAATAACTAAAATTAAAACTTAGGTAACAAAAGTAAAATAGCGTGTTAGCGGTTTTATTTGCAGACAACTAGTAAATTTTCTGTCTGTACATAATCTATGGTTAGTAAATATTTAAGTATATTTTTTTTACAGCTGTAGTAATTTAATTTATAGATACTTAGTTTTCTATTTAATCTATTGTATAGAAATGGGCCTAAAAATGTATAGAATCTTTCTACAAAGACATGTTTTGAGGTCTCATTTGTTATACATACTATATAATTCCGTCTCTTGTTAGTATTGTCAGCAGTGTAGGTAAGCATGGTGTGCTGTTTTAATACCAATTGCATAATGAAAAGCTGCCGAACAGTCAGCACGTTGCAGGTTTTATAAAGTAGATCTGTGGGAAAAAAGAAGGGATGGAAGTTTGCTACCTTCAAAATTGCTCTCTGAGCTCTTTCAAGAGGAAGCAAATTAGTTTTTGGTGCACCGCCCCAAGAAGTTATACAGTATTGAATAATAGATTGACATAGGGCCAAATAAACTTGTGTAATTAATTTTTTGTCTGCTAATGTTCTTAATTTCTTAAAAACATATATCAGTTTGCGCACTCTTTTACTAAGGCTTTCAATATGTATTTTAAAAGAAAGTGTTTCGTCCATTATAACCCCCAGGTATTTAATGTTGCTCGTTTTGATGATAGAAGGACAATTACACGTGCTGACTGCACAGTTTCCGCATTTATGGGCATATAGATGAGGGTTAGTAATGTTAGGTTGAGGTTGTCGCATGGAGAAGTGAATATATTTTGTCTTGTCGGCATTTAATGTTAATAAATTTCTTTGAAGCCAATTAGTCACAGAATTTAATCCTAATTGAGCGATTTCGAACAGTTTGCCTCTGCTTTTTGCGGTAAATATTAACGCCGTGTCGTCGGCATATGATATTATTTTACCGTCTTTAATATTTAGATTACACAAGTCATTAATATAAATCAGGAATAGTGTGGGGCCCAGAATACTCCCCTGCGGTACACCGAAACTAGTATTTTTCTGTTCATTACTCATAATATTGCCTATTTTAACACATTGGTACCGGTCGTCTAAATAGTCAGTAAAAAGTTTCAGCGGCGTTCCTCTTATTCCTATGGTTTCTAATTTGTTCAGAAGAAGAGAAACAGATACCGTGTCGAACGCCTTGGCTACATCGAGAAAGACCCCCAGGGTCTGGTGTCCTTTGCCAAGTTCTCGTGAGATATAATCAGTCAAGCTATGCACCGCATCGGCAGTCGATAATTTTGCTCTAAACCCAAATTGCGCAGCGGAATAGATTTTGGTTTTTTCTAGATAATTAACTAGTCTAGTGTTTATAATTTTCTCTAGTATTTTTGAAATCGACGGTAGTATGGATATTGGCCTATAATTATTAACTACGTCTTTACTTCCGGTTTTAAAGATAGGGATTACAACTGCCTTTTTTAGGCATCTCGGGAAAATTCCTTCGGAAAGGCAGATTCGAAAAATATGCGTTAGGGGAGGTATCAAAATATGCTTAAAGAGTTTAAGAATCTTATTGCTTATATTATCCCATCCAGCTGCACATTCATCCTTTAGCCCGGAAATTATTCGGGATATTTCATCTTCATCAGTGTCCAACAGAGCAAAAGATTTTGAGTAACGGCTATTGATTGATATTTGGACAGAGGAGTGGTCGCAATATTGTGGAATCTGCTCGGCAAGAGTTTTCCCAACATTTATAAAAAAGTTATTAACCGTGTTAGCTGTAATGAGTGGGTCCGAATTTGCAAGTAGTAAACTCGAACTTGACTCGCGCTGTTTAGACATATTGGTGATATTTTTAATACTTTTCCAAAGTTGTTTGCTATTTTTACCTGCTCTACTAAATTGTTTTTTATCGTAATCAGTTTTTACATTCTTTAGGAGATTATTGCAGAAATTCCTGTGTCTTTTATAAGTAGTTTGAATTGTAACATTATCAGGGTATCTCTTAGTTTTCTGATGAAGTTTATCTCTGTGTCTTATACAGCGAATTAATCCAGAAGTACCACCAGGGCTTAATATTATAAAGTTTCTTATTTACTATAGAAACTGTCCAACAAGCAATATTACATATATTGCTTGTTGGACCTGTTTTATTAAGTACGATAAAGCCAAATTAGCGTCAGCAGTATTGTAAACTAGGCTAAAGTCTATGTTGCATAAATCACATTCGAGTTTGTTAGTGTTTAATTTGCTAATAGTCGGAGGACGATTTAGCTTAGGCAGCGATAAATTTACTGTTAGTAGAACTGCGTGATGGTCAGTAATTGTTGAGTTAGTAACAAGCGTAATATATGATAGGCTAGTTTTGATCATCATATGATCTAAGCAGGAACCGCTCTGATGTGTAGGCAATGTGTGAGCGGGAAGAAAACCATGGTATGAACAGATGTTAAGATAATCCTGCATCCCTGCTTCGCAGTTCTCAGAACCAATATTTATGTTTAAATCACCCGTTCGTATAACATTCTTAAATGAACTGAGTGCTTGGAGAATCTGGTTTAAGGATCTGTTAAAAAAATCTAAGTTTCTAGCGGAAGGGGACCTATACATTGCGATTACCGCTGTGCTTGTACCAATTTTGATGACTAAACAATTGCTCATACACTCTTGTAGACTATATTCCTCGACTGTGACCTTTAATGATTCCTTAGCAAATATTACGATACCGTCATTTTGATTATGGTTTACTGCGGTATGTAATACTTTGTACCCCGGTATTACGGGAATATTATCGTAGCGGTTAGCTAGCCAACACTCGGTAAGTACCATCATATCACAGTCAAAGTTAAGTCTATGAAGAAAAATGATAAAGTTATCCATGTTTTTAAAAATACTACGAATATTTTGAGTTAGTACAGTTAGTGAATTTTGATAGTCGGAAAGATATTTTATGCAGTCCTCAACGTCGCATGTTTTTGATACTGTTAAAAATGTATTATCAATATCTGTAATTAATCATCATCCATATTTAACTATAAATAATAATAAAAATTAAGTCTAAAATATAATCAAGAATGCGGCGCTCTTAGGCGCCTTCATAATCTATCGAATTAATATACCTGTATTCGGCAGCTCTTTTGGCCGGACAATCTATGTCTCCCGTTTTGTGGTTGGCTTGTTTTTTAAAACGAGAACATGTAGCACATTTAGGCGGGTTGGCCTTCTTTGCGCAGTCTTGTGTTGAGTGCCCTTCTTCACCGCAATGTCCATAGGTGGGGACAGTTAATTTGCAACTCTTGGCTGCGTGATCGTACTGGTGGCAGTTGTAACATCTAGTTACCAGAGTGAAATCTCGTACCGGGCAGGACGTCCAATTTATAAATAGTCTATCCTGTGTGATGAGGGCCTTACGAATTGTGGCCGGAACTTCTATAATAAAGTTGCAATTCTCCGCATCTTTCCTGCCAGACTTGTGACTCAGTTTTATCGAGGACAGAAACATATCTTGGGACATAGTCGGCAGTTTTTCAGACAAGTTCTGTTCAAAAATACATTTAAAAACCTCATTTTCAGCCATTGAAGTGGGCACTCCTATGACTATAATGCGTGGTTTGCGTTTTTGAGGATCGTCTACGGTAAGGCCTGACGAAGCGAGTTGGAAAGTTTGCCTTAGCTTATCGAGGTCATCTTTGGTCTCAGTGCTGATTATCAGGCCTCCTTTTCCTATTTTGCGCACGCCTCGAACTTTAAGTTTAATTTCTCCGGGACTTATAATTTTCTGGACCATGTTTTTGGTTTCATCACTGGTCAGCGAGTTTTCACAGAGGTAAAATGGTCAACAATTCAGGAAATCTTGGATCGTGTAGAATGCTTTATCAATTAAAAATGTTCGTAATTTATTTTTAAATACTGAAAATTCCTTAGTGTCTAGAATGCTAATAGGTATTTTGTTGCATATTTTAGGTGCAATGCCAAAGAAGCTTTTGTTAAATAGAGCCGTTTTATGTGGCACATTAGAAATTTTTAAAATATGCCTTTTCGATTTAAGTTTATCAAATAGATTTTCATTTGTTTTTATAAATACAGCTACTTCATAAATGTAAATTGCAGGGAAGTTCAATATTTTTAATTCTTTGAAATATGGTTTACATGAATCTGGAACACGGATACACACCATCGCACGTACACATCTTTTTTGCGCTTTGAACACTAAATCCCTATTAGTTGCATTGCCCCAATAAATGACTGCATATCTCAGTGTCGCCAAAATATAAGCATGGTATGCGGTCAAAAGAACTGATCGATCAACTATTTTTGATAATTTATATAAAGCATATGAGTACTGATTAATGATGTAACACAGGAACTTTTATGTTACGATAACATTAATGTAACACAAAAGTAACCCAATTGTTTTGTAAATCTTGTTTCACATGGTACCTACAAAGGAAATAAAATAGATGAAATGAAATAATGGGGAGTAAAACACAATTTAAGAATATACTAGTTTTTAACCGACTTCAAAAAAAGGAGGAGGTTTCTCAATTCGACCGTATATATATATATATATATATATATATATTATGTGTGTACACCGATAACTTCGTCGTTTATGAACCGATTTTGATGATTCTTTGTTGGAAAGGAAATATCCCAAGGGTCCCATGATAAGGAAACCAGGATCTGATGATGGCATCCCAGAGAAGTCGAAGGGAACCTTCGAAAATCGTAGTGGCGACTAGTGCGTTTTATTTCTTTCATTAATTGTCTTATAGCACTACTATTTAATGAAGGTCTTAAGTTGCTTTGATGATGAAGCCGAAAGACAGTCGAGGGAACTCTTCAATGACTTACAGCAATTACCCGGTGTTTGGACTTAATTCATTTCTATTGATGAGAACTTTGCACCCATATGGGCTATAAATGCCATTACAGGTCTGATGATGGAGACCATAGACAGTTGAGGGAATTCCGCAACGATTTACGGCAGTTCCCTATTGTTGGGCTTACTTTATACGGTTCAAAGTGCCAATTTTATCACTACTATTTAATTAAGGTCCGGAGTTGATCTGATGATGGAGCCGAAAGACAATCGAGGGAACTCCTCAACGACTTACAGCAATTACCTGGTGTTGGAACTTAATTCATTTCTATTGATGAGAAAGCTCCCATAAGGCTTTCGACCATTACAGATTTGATGATGGAGGAGAACACCCAAATAGTCCGAAATATTTTATTCCGAATTTCGATGATCCGATTTTCAAAAGTCCGAATTTCATAATACCTAAGAATTATAACGTCTATTATTAAAAATCACGAAATTTATTTTACCGAAAGTCGTAAATGCGATTTGTTAGTTTTCCGATTTTCATACGTTCGAAGAATCAAATGCTCGAAGGGTTCTCTGTCCGAAAAACGACATTCCGATTTTCAATATTCCGAATAAACTAAAAGTCAACATGTTGTGCTACAAAATTTAGTGACAGAAACGAATCGCTGCAAAACCGACTTCACGCAGTCTTGTCTGCCCAACCCCTAGAGTGTAATTTAAATCCGCGTAGGCGCGGAGGAGTGGGGCGACCCATGAGTTGAGAAGCAGGTGATTTGAAGGCCCGCCGCCGCGGCTGAGGCTGGAGCAAGCCGAAGCTGTGGTGGCGGTGTGGTGGTTAAGACCATCTGCGACGATAAGCACGCGTGGGGCCGCCCAAGCCCCGCAGCGCCGAAGCCGTGACAGAAACAATCCTTGCTGCACCCTTGGTTGGTTGCTGCATGCCTGCTTGCTTGCTGCTTGCCTGCTTGCATGCAGCTTGCCTGCTTGCATGTGGCATGCCTGCTTGCATGTTGCATGTTTGCTTGCATGCTGCATGTCTGCTTGCACGCTGCATGTCTGCTTGCATGCTGCATGCCTGCTTGCATGCTGCAGGCTTGCTTGCATGTTTTTTAATTCTACCTCCTCATACTAAACATAATATTATACTTCTCTCTGACGAACAATTATGTGTTTATTTGTCTTGCTATTCGGTTTTACACGGCGTTTTTATTTTGGAATTGTATTAATCGGTATTTAAAAAAAAAAATAAATTCGGAATTCGTATTTTTGATGTTTCGAATTATCATTAAATCGGACTTTTTGTTATTCGATCTATTGAGATTCGGTATATTGAGAATAGTAATTATAAACGTTAGGAATATTAAAATTTAGGAATTATAAAAATAGGAGTAATGATAAGTCGGAGCTGTAATATTCGGAATTTTGAATCATTCGGAATTATGAAAATCGGTATTTAGAAATTCGTATTTGTGACTGTCGGAATAAAGTTTTTCGTATTTATGTAGTGTACCCGATGATGGAGACCATAGACAGTCAAGGGAATTCCCCAACGATTTACAGCAGTAGTAAAGTATTAAATTTCACCTGGTGATTAGTGGTATAGGAATTAGTGCGGGGTAGATACCATAACTAAAAAGTAAAAATAAAAACTTTATTACAAAAAACAACCGACTTCCTCAAAAACACTAGAAAGTGAAAAATAACTTTAATTTCGGAAGTCAGTGGCAAAAAACTCAAACACGGATCCTAAGACACCGACTTCTGAAATTAAAGTTAATTTTCACTTTCTAGTGTTTTTGAGGAAGTCGGTTTTTTTTTTATTTGACTCAACAACAAGTTAGCCTTATTTTATAGGAACACAATAATAATTTAGTTTCGTATGTGACTGTATTTAAAACTAATAAAAACTGGATTTTATTCCAATAGCTAACAGGAGCGGGACTTAGACCATGCACTCCAGTTACAAATAATATGCATCTTGAATAAAAAAAATAAACATTCTAAATAAACAACATAATCTAGTCGTTTCTGGCATAGGCGGTCACAGTTTTCACCTAATCATTTAAAAAAACTACCTATTTTATGTACCGTGTGGCGTCGGACTAAAAGGTACCGTGTGGCGTCGGACTAAAAGAATAGCAGCACCCCATTTCTTCCCGCGGCTGTCGTAAGAGGCGACTAAGGGATGTACTAGAGAATGGGCAGCAGCGTTCTCTATGCATTGCAGACTATCATACTGCGATCGCCAACCCGCCTGCCAAGCGTGGCGATTATGGCAATCCCCCCCCCCCCCCCCCAAAATGACAAGCACCAAAAGTAAATGACCCCTAGTGCCCGGCGGCCCACCTAACATTAGCTACGGTAGCGGTCAAGGCCACGGTGAGGCAAGGGGTGCTAAGAATCCCCGAAAGAGATCTGGCTACCACAATCACCGACAACTGGACCTGGCAACATATAACACGCGTACACTTCGGACCGACGAGAAGGTCGCCGAACTGGAGGAAGAATTGAGCAGGTTACGATGGGATATAGTAGGGTTATCTGAAGTCCGAAGAGAGAGGGAAGACGCGATAATCCTCAAATCCGGAAACCTGCTCTATTTCCGGGAGGGCGACCAGCAGTCCCAAGGTGGTGTCGGGTTTATCGTCCATAAGTCCCTTGTGAGCAACGTGGTGAAGATCGAGAGTGTGTCGACCAGGGTGGCGTACCTTATACTCAGAATATCCGCAAGGTATTCGCTGAAGGTCATACAGGTTTACGCCCGGACCTCGTCACACCCCGAAGATGAGGTGGAGACCATGTATGAGGATATTTCCAAAGCCATGCATGGTTCCAAAACTCACTTCACCGTTGTCATGGGGGACTTCAACGCGAAACTGGGCAAGCGAGGCGATGATGAGTTGAGAGTGGGGCAATTTGGAGTTGGACGTCGCAACCACCGGGGTCACCTACTGGCTAGTTTTATGGAGAAAGAAGGCCTCTTTATGATGAATTCCTTCTTCAGAAAACGTGAGCACAGGAAGTGGACCTGGCAGAGCCCTTTTTTTTTTTTTTTTTTTTTCAGGATGGGAAATCATCAAATGACTTCTCCCGCTCTGGGCGGAGCGGAAGGGCGTGTCAGACTTTTACTGACTAAAACCCACCCGTGTTCCATCAGTTGCCCATGTGCCAGGGTCACGGTATCTCTTTCGAACAATCACGCGACCCCGGCAGGCATCGGTCCTAGTAGACCCCTACACTGCTGCTGACATCTCTTTGAGGCGCGCGTGGAACACTGCGCGCCGTCGACCCGAGCTTGGTCCTTACCGGGCGGCGAGCTACCCATTGCTCGCCACCCGCAAGCTCGCGCCTACGGTGGCCGGGAGTCCGCAATCGACTCCCGACGCCCGGGGCGTCTCCTCCTGCGGCGGCTAGGGACGTGAGGACGCAGAGACCGCCACTCCCTTACGCGCCCCGCCTCCTCCTTCGCGAGCATTACTGTTTCGCAGAAGGAGGTGACGGCTTCCCATTCCCTCTCGCTCCGTACCATGGCTCGCACCAGGGCCGGACGCGAGAGGTCGCCGCCGCCGATCGCCTCCACGAGGACACGGCGGTGCTCCGCCCAGGCAGGGCACACCTCCACCGTATGCTCCACCGTGTCCTACCTGGCAGAGCCCTGATGGTGTAACAAAAAACGAGATTGACTTCATTATGTCGACGAAGAAGCAAATATTCAATGATGTCTCAGTGATCAACGCGGTGAAAACCGGGAGTGATCACCGCATGGTAAGAGGCACATTGAATATCAATATCAAGCTGGAAAGATCTCGGCTGATGAAGTCAACGCTCCGTCCAGCACCGATCCAACTTCAAAACCCCGAGAGCTTTCAGCTCGAACTCCAAAATCGTTTTGAGTGCCTAGGGAACTCCGTGGACGATTTTAACGATGGGTTCGTGGAAACTGTCTATACAATGGGGTCTAAGTTCTTCAAGACCTGCCGTATTAATAGGAAAAAGAAACTCTCAGATCCAACATTACAGCTAATGGAACAGAGGCGCGGAATGATCCTGCAGTCTTCAGAAGCTGCGCTTGAGTACCGGCAGCTCAATAGACGGATCTCTAAGTCCTTGAAAGGCGACCTTCGCCGCTATAACACAGAGAGGATCAGTGACGCGATAGAGCGGAATAAAGGCTCCAAGGTCTTTACTAGGGATCTGTCTATTGGGCAGAGCCAGCTTACGAAACTGAAGACCGATGATGGCAGGGTCGTATCCGCCAAACCTGAGCTGTTTAAGGAGATTGAGAGGTTCTATGGACAGTTATACACGTCAACAAGTGACCCCGTTAAAAATCTGGCAAATGACCCAAGAGCTAGGTTGACCCGACACTATACCGAAGATATCCCGGACGTCAGCTTGTACGAGATTCGGATGGCTCTGAAGCAGCTCAAAAACAACAAGGCGCCGGGTGATGACGGAATTACGGCTGAGCTCCTGAAGGCCGGCGGGAAACCCGTTCTCAAAGCCCTTCTGAAGCTGTTTGATTCCGTCATACTCGAGGGCAAAACGCCACAGGCATGGAACAGAGGTTTGGTGGTACTTTTCTTTAAGAAGGGTGATAATACCCTACTTAAGAATTATAGGCCCATCTCACTTCTGAGCCATGTCTACAAGCTGTTTTCAAGAGTCATCACGAACCGTCTAGCGCGCAGGTTTGACGACTTCCAGCCTCCCGAACAAGCCGGATTCCGTAAAGACTTTAGCACCGTAGACCACATACATCCGCTGCGGTAGGTTATACAGAAGACCGAAGAGTATAACCTGCCTCTCTGTTTAGCGTTTGTGGACTACGAAAAAGCCTTCGATTCGGTCGAAACCTGGGCTGTACTGCAGTCTCTTCAACGGTGCCAGATCGACTATCGGTACATCGAGGTGCTGAAGTGTCTGTACGAAAACGCCACTATGTCAGTCCGACTTCAGTATCAGAACTCGAAACCTATCCTTCTGCAGCGAGGGGTGAGACAGGAAGACGTTATTTCTCCGAAACTGTTCACCGCTGCACTGGAGGATGTCTTCAAGGTTCTGGACTGGAAAGGGGCTGGCATCAACATCAATGGCGAGTACATAACTCACCTTCGGTTTGCCGATGATATAGTTGTCATGGCTGAGACTATGGAGGGCCTCAGAACAATGCTCAATTACCTCAGTAGAGCTTCCGAAAGAGTGGGTCTCAGGATGAACATGGACAAGACTAAGGGTCATGTCTAATGCTCATGTGATACCCACTCCAGTGAAGATCGGAGGCGCTACACTCGAAGTTGTGGACGAATATGTGTACCTAGGACAGACTGTCTAGTTAGGTAGGTCCAACTTCGAGAAAGAAGTCAATCGCCGAATCCGACTCGGCTGGGCAGCGTTCGGGAAGCTACGTAATATCTTCTCGTCCCACATTCCGCAGTGTCTCAAGACGAAAGTCTTTGACCAGTGTTTGTTGCCAGTGATGACTTATGGAACCGAAACGTGGTCGCTCACAATGGGCCTTATTAGAAGGCTGAAAGTCACCCAAAGGGCGATGGAGAGGGCTTTGCTTGGAGTTTCCCTACGCGATCGAATCAGAAATGAAGAGATCCGTAGGAGAACCAAGGTAACCGACATAGCCCGAAGAATTGCTAAACTGAAGTAGCAGTAGGCAGGGCACATTGCTCGCAGAACAGATGGCCGATGGGGCTGAAAGGTTCTGGAGTGGTGACCGCGTACCGGAAGACGTAGAGTTGGAAGGCCTCCAACAAGGTGCACCGATGACCTTGTGAAAGGCCGCAGGAATCCGCTGGATGCGGGAAGCACAAAACCGGTCGAAGTGGCGGAGCTTGGGGGAGGCCTATGTCCAGCAGTGGACGTCTTTCGGCTGAAATGATGATGATGATGACCTATTTTATCGGTTTGCGTCGGTGATGCACCCTGTCGGCGAAGAGTCCTGTCGGCGAAGTGTCCTATCTGCGAAGAGTCCCGTCGAATTAAAGTCTTGCCCTGTTGTTCAGTTTGTCGGCGTAGTATCTGTCAGCGTTTAGTTGTACACTGCGAGTAAACCTCGTCGCAATGAATCAATATTTCGTAGTAAACAGTAAAAATAAAGAGTCTGATTCGCGGATGCTTGAAATAAACGTAAAAACTGTAATCAATTTTGATACTTAATCAAAAATTGTTCAGTCTCGTAAGTATCAAGTAAATTATTCCAAGTAGGTAAAGTAAGCAATTTAGCAATATGTATGAGGCTTTATGTTTGTTTTATGTTGCATAACACAAACATTTGTGTGATGATAACACAAAAGTATCTCAAAAGCAACAAAAATGCAACACAAAAGCTTAATTTTTACAACAATTTTAAGTTATAATTTACAAATTTCGTCAAATTAGACGCTGCGCTGATGCGTGTTAATTAGTCAAATATAAGCCATGTCGCTTACAACATTGGCTTAATAAATTTAAAAAATCCGTTACCGCAGAAATGACAAAAAACTATTTTTAATCACCACTGACGAAAACGTGACTCACTCTTTGGATGCTTCCCAAAGACAACACAAGATGGCCACCATTTTTCTCTCTTTTTTGTTATGTCATACTGTGTTGGCATATCAAGATTTCACTTTTACCTCTTACCTCAGTATGTTGTGAGAAATAAAGGACAAAATACGTAACATAAAATTTGTAACACAAGAGCGAAAAAACTTTTTAACAAAAAATTAAACCCCCGAAAAACTGAAAAGCATAAAATAATAAACCTTAAAATTATGAGTCGGCGCTTTGAGTGATCCTTGTTCATTGATTTTTCAGCGCCGACTCAAAATTTTAAGGTTTATTATTTTATGCTTTTCAGTTTTTCGGCGGTTTAATTTTTTGTTAAAAAGTTTTTATTTTATATTTTTTTGTGGATTTAATGTACTAATAATACTTGTCAAGGTATACCCTATCCAACACAAAAAGAATTATCAAAATCGGACTACTCTGTATAAAGTTATGCGTGTTTATACATTACAATCAGTGAGTGAACAATCAATCATCCCCTGTTTTCCGACCCTTAGGGTTCGATTTTGTTTTCCAAATTTATATGGGACCACCTTGGGAGTATACCCTTTCCAATAGAAGAAGAATTGTCACAATCGGACCACTATGTAAAAAGTTATGCGTGATCATACATAAAAATAAAAAAATAAAAAAAATAAAATATACGCGTTGAATTGAGAACCTCCTCCGTTTTTTTTCGTCGGTTGAAAATTGAGACAAATTATTTGAAAAACAATAATACAAGAAATATCTAGACACGCGGGAGCGTGTCAAGCCAAGTTCAAGTAACAGAACTGGCGAGTGGCACCGTGTGTAATATTACACGAACCATTTGGAGGCACATTTGACCCCTTCATAACTCAAAAACTATTTCACGTGTCAAATTTGGCTAATATATTGAGACTTGCGAGATATATATGTGATTATGTGCTTCAAACATACACACATCTGAAACGGTTATTTAGATATTAACGTCCAAAAATCGTCATTTTTATCACTGACTGACCTATAGATCAAAACTCTAAACCAGTTCCAGATGACCTAGAAAGTTCAAAGGGAATTGTCCAGAGTTGGCCATTTTTGAACACGCTGCTACACAAAAATGTAATTTACCTATAATTTTAATTCTATTTTAGTAAATATCTGATGCTAATAGCTTTGTGTGAATATGCACTGTAAAAAAATATTTTTGTTTGTTATTTAATATGATTTGACCAAGTCTGGCTTTGAATTTGACTTCAGTGTTGCCGAACAAAAACTGCATTAACAATAAATTCAAATCGATTTAAAGTGTAGGGTAATCTCTCCAATGTATTTAACGCCGTTTTAATTTAATCATATTATTTAAAAAAATACTAATATACGATATAAATGACTAAAGACATAAAAATGATAAACTGAAGAGTGCATAATACGTGAAGAACTTATAAAACAAAAATCGATTCCATATGTATCGATACAATTATCTTTTTTTTTATTTGGCAACACAGTGCTTTAAAAATGTTGTGTTAGTTGTCGAAATGACAGTTATCATTCGCTTTGTTTTTTTTTGCATCGTGAGTGTTTTTTTTGTAAGTTTTATTGTAATTACTTTGGCTGTTTCTAAATGGATTCCGATTCTTGACGACCCCGGCACTTTCATGGACCCTAAACCTTGTATTTATGATGAACCGGGCACATCTATAGCAAGCAAGCTGATATATCTATAGCAAGTTTTATTTCATGCATAACCAATTTCAATAAAATGTTAAAAAAGATCTAAACATAAATCTTGATACAAAACTAGGTTTATATTGGCCTTCTTACTGATATGAACTATTAAATCAATCATATATTATTAGCTGAACTGTTTGTTCATAAGTGGCCAAAGTCCCATACAAGTTAGTCAATGCCCTTTGGCTTGTAAATAGGTAATTAGGTGAATACAAAGGAATAAATAAGAAACTGGTAAATTTTATCATTTTATTATAATTTTTCAGTTAATTGGTTCTATTAGGAACACTTAAATACTTAGTGCCTGTAATAACTGTATGTATGTAAAAAAAAATGTAAGAATCAGCAATCAACAATTAAAATTTATGACAGCCGGTCTTCATGTGGGTTTTAAGGTCTTCACTTGAATATATAACGAGTTGAATACCACCCTTAGTTTTTTTTTTATCCAAGTATTTCCGTAGTACTTATAACGAAGGGTATGTTCGGCTTTCGTATTTATTACGCTATTAACTGGGATTTGGTATTAATTTTTGTTTCAATATTTAGCGCACATCAATAGTGTAAGATCATTATGTACAAAAAGTAATGATATCCCATCAAAAACATAAATGTGAAATGAGAGCCAAGTTCAATTTTATGATATATGCCTTGGTTGTTGACTTCAACGACAAAAGAAGTGAGATCTAAACGGGTGCCAAGTTCAATGGTCAATCCTTAAATTTATTTATAACTACATAAAATATAATTTCTTCTTATAACTTAGGAAAATATATTGTAGCCTAAGGTCTGACTTGGCTAGTTTTCGTTTACGAATTCGAGCCTTCGTAAGTTATAAACCTGTTACTTGTCGGTTCTTATTTTATTATTCCGAAAATTTGGCTTGCTGGTAGAAACTAGCCATCGAACATACAACACACAACGCCCCCATTTTTTTTCTGGGTCTCTTACCACCCCCTTTAGGCCTGCGGCGCCCGCAGGGGGGCGTTATCGCCCACTATGGGAAAGGCTGGTATATGAGAACTAGCCAAGTCAGATCTTAGGCTACAATATATTTTCCTAAGTTATAAGAAACTAGCTTTTGCCCGCGGCTTCGCTCGCGTTAATTTCGGGATAACACGGTTCCCCTTTCCTGATTTAGAACACAAGAGAACTCGGAACAGAATGTTATTTAAATACGCTACTGTAGACGCTACCGAGAATTATATGTCTTTCCATTTGGGGATAGAATGTAAAGATTCTGGACATTGGGCACACGCAAACCTGCTACATACAACTGTCCATGGGAAAAGCACGGCATTTCAAAGCTCACCCCAGCCACCTAAAAAAAAAAAAACAAAAAAAAGTAGCATATGTCACTCTCCACCCCTTCAACTATCTCTACTTAAAAAATCACGTCAATTCGTCGCTCCGTTTTGCCGTGAAAGACGGACAAACGGACACTTTCCCATTTATAATATTAGTATGGATGATATTTTATGTAGTTTTAAAATAAATTTCAGGATTGACCATTAAACTTGGCACCCGTTTAGATCTCACTTCTTTTGTCGTTGAAGTCAACAACCAAGGCATATATCATAAAATTGAACTTGGTTCTCATTTCAAATTTATGTTTTTGATGGGATAAATATTTCCGGAACACAATTACATAAAATAAAAGTTAAGTATGTCATGTTTAATTAACCTTTGATGCATTAAATTTCCAAAACTAAAAAGTCATGTTGACTGCAAAATTTTATGTCAAGAAACGACACCCCATTTTTGACCAAAATTAGGAGTCCTGACCAATTTATTTATATATTGTTAAGAACTAAAGCTAGTTAAATACAGTTTATGATTTGGAACAGCTAGCTTATTAATTAGTTTGCATATTTTTACCTTCAGAAGAGTTTGAATGTTTCAGCTTTCCATGAAATACAAACGGACATTTTAACCCCCGACGAATAACGAGGGGTGTTATAAGTTTGACGTGTCTGTCTGTGTGTCTGTCTGTCTGTGGCATCATAGCTCCCGAACGGATGAAGCGATTTCAATAAAATAAAATTATATTAAATAAAATTGTATTAAAGACTTATGTGCGAGTGTTCTTAGACATGTTTGATGAAAATCGGTTGAGCCGTTTAAAAGTTGTGGGGTGGAGAGTGGGGAAGAGTAACTGAATTTCAGAAAATATACTCGAGTGGGTTCTCAAATGAAAGCGCACTGAAAGAGAATATTGATGAATTAATCGAGAGTGTTCTTAGCTTCGTTTCATTCTACATTATATTAAGTATGTACCTATAAAAATAAAAATTGAATTAAAAATTTAAAAAATAATAATCACTGTGATTTAATAAAAATGTAGCTTTTTGTTCCGAAAGCAGCAGTTCAGATCGATTTTTCTATGAAACTAGTCATTTTTTTAACAAAATCTTGGGAGTTACTGATAGAATTTAACATTTTGAGCAGATTAAAAAAAAAAACCGAATGGAGCAAAATACGTAAATGATACCTTTTGTTCCTAACCTACTCAAATCTATATATCGATGGTCCCTATTAACAATGTCGGTTATGCATTTTTACCAATATTCACTTTTTAACAATACATAAAACGATCAGTGCAAAGATCATCCACAGTCTTTTATTTTTTTTTTATCGCCAAAACAAACTTTGAACTGCTCTACCGAACAGTAGTCTTTGTGCGGACTTTACACAGACTGATCCAAGAGTAGCGCGGGCGAAGTCGCTGGCTAATACATAATATTTTCATAAACGAATTGGCAAGGTATCGTCTTAATATTAATCCTTTTAAATAGTGCCCTTAGAGATTCACGGCGACTTAAATTATTCATATACATGGCTCTGACAGCTCTCTTTAGCAAAATTAAATGTATTCAATCTATACTTACTAATATTATAGAGCTAAAGAGTTTGTTTGTTTGATTGAACGCGTTAATCTCAGGAACTACTGGTCCGAATTGAAAAATTCTTTTTGTGTTGGGTAGCCTATTTATCGAGGGAGGCTATAGGCTATATAACATCACGCTACAACTAAGAGGAGCGGAGCAGTAATTAAAAATGTTGCAAAAACGGGGAAAATTTATTCCTTTTGAGTTTCCGTTGCGTGCGTTGCGTAAACGGTTAAAGTAACGCAAAAATCATGTATGACGGAATTGTTCCTTGTAAAAAGTTCTAAAAAAAAGTCCGCAAGAGCATATGTCTATCTTTTAAGGTTGACTCACTATAACTCAAAAGGAGCGAGCAGCAACGAAAAATGGACGAAAAAGCAGGCAAATCGATACGACGGGAAGGGTCAGGGGAGCAAAAATTTGACGCGGATGAAGTCGCGGGCAGAAGCTAGTAAAGAATAAACTTATTCACGTCGTCAAGACTTTGTGACAGTCTGTCTATTGAAAAAATCAATGATGCATCTGCAAATAATACCATCTTCGGTTGATTTGGAAGTAAATGGGGTAGAACATTAATGTAAACTAAAAAGAGGAATAGACCCAATATCAAGCCTTGAGGAACGCCCATTGCCATTTCAGACCATAACGAATGTATGCCGTTAACATAGATTTTTTCGGCCACCAGGAATTTAAAGCTTCAGCAGTGTTAACAGGAATTTTAGCGAAAAGGTTTTCAAATTCCGCACCTATTTCTGCATCTGAGCTAATGGGTCATGAGCAGTCTCTGAATTCATCCACCTGAATCCATCATTCATCATAAATCCATGTATTCATTATAAAATTTAAGTATCTCTCATTGCTTCACCTCCAGTCCTCTTATCTGTAGGATGTCTGCAGGCTTAGCATGACGCTTTCTATTTCTAGACGTTTTTTTTTTTCGGAAGCAAATTTTCTATCCTAGACTGTCAAAATCGCACTGACGTCTGACAGCTGTCTAAGGTAGTGAAGACAATTCGATTTTGTGATCGCCTTGCTAAAGGTAGTAGAAAACTTTGTACTCGGCGGCCACAATGTATATACGGTTATCTAAAAAATCATGATATTAAAGGAGAGCGTCTTCAACGCAGAATTGTGATAATTAATGGAAGAACGTAGCTATCTTCCCTTATTTTACATTATTTAGTTAATAGGGCATTACCAAGGAAATGGTTAGGGCCAATATTACTGTATTTTTTTTTTGTTTCAAAATGTTGTACTTCGACACTCTGAGTAAAATTGTTATGGTTGCCTTATACAGTATTTTTTTTTATCAGTGCGCAAATTTTTTTCGGTGGTTCAGTATCAGTAATAGAACACATTTCAACACTTTTTTTTTTTAAATTTTATCCTACCTTATATCGGTAAACTGTGGACAGCTTATGTTCGACGCCAGGCCAAGGCCCCGGCCATAGGCCCGATTTTAATAAGCGCAGTGGAAACATGAATAATAACTATGGTGGGCCTTGGGACAAGAGTGGCTGCGAACTGTCCGCCGTGCGCGGAGCTGATTAATACAATATTCAAAAGACTCACCTGGTTGAAGAAAACTCTGGAGCCTACCTGGATTTATGTATGTAAATGAGTGTATATTGTATTGTGTAGTGACGCTGTAAGTGGGTATTCCAGGATACCAGGCCGCTGCAATACGCCAGAGATTTTCACAGCATGCGGTCTCCAAATGGTCACATCACATCAAACTATTTCAACCAAAGTCCAAATTAATACAACCCGTTCTATATCGTCAAAAGGTGTTGGTTACACACAAACAATTGGGTCATGACAAATTGTCCACAAATCGACCGATTCAAGAGGATTATTTCCAACAACACGGGTCGCGAGGCACAAACGGCGACCGACATTTTTCCAAGACCAAACCAAAGAGTCAAAGTCAAACTGACAAGTGAAGTTGTCACTCTGTTACACGTCTAGAAACGTAGGCACATAGAGTAAACAATTCAAACGGGACGAAACACCTTACATATTTCGTAATATAATATCGACAATAGGAATAGGCCAGTCACCGCGCGCCGCGTAGGTACTTCGAACTTCTTAGAATTTTGACCGATCGAACTGGTAGGTACTTGTAGCCACGCTCGGTCGTTCACCTTTGCCGCCGCGCCGGCGCTGTGCGCAAGTTACCATAATAAATAGTTTCAAAATAAACATCTTTCGTTAACGATAACTTATTTTTTTTGTACTAAGATATATCAAAATAAAAATTGCATGGTTATTATAACTCGTTTAAGTTTAATTTGTTAAAATTTGCGCACTGGTTAAAAACTTATCCTGTATAAGTGCGTGACTAAATATCAGTAAAAATTGAGAAACAAACCGAAAAAAATTGCATGACAAAACATTTTATTATAATTTTTCACTTAATTGATTCTATTAGGAACACTTATATACTTAGTGCCTGTGATAACTGTATTTAAAAATAATAGTTTAAAAAACTAAAAAACACCTTAAAAAGACCCCACGCTTTTTTTTCCTTTATTTTCTACTATTTAGTTTGGTTTCCTATGGAAGCGTGTTTTTTAGTTTTTTTAAACTATTATTTATTTTCTATTTTTTAGGGTTTTTTGCGGTGGTGAACTAATTTTTTTCGCAAAAATGAGAATTTATTTTATAACCTCTTATAGCAAACTTCTATCCAACGAAAAGCTCTTTAAAACATAGAAATTACTAAGGTTTATTTGGTTTACATTGTTACCCTTGTAGTAAACACTGTTTATAGTGTATCATCCACTCTCAATAGCGAAACAATACGTGTTTATTTAGACCCCAATAAACATTAATTTCACTGACCTTCAAGCCAAATACGCTGCGTATAACAACAAGGTTGTAAATATTTCGTACTTACCATGGAATTCTTAGAAATGTGTTCATTTCTTTGTTGTAATTACTTAGCACGTGTTTAATTATTGTATCTTAAAATTATATTGTTGTTTTTTTTTTTCGTTTCACGAAACCTCTTTACAGCGCAATAAAATACCCAGTCCTTTCAATTTCGCTATAAGAAATAACGAAACGCGAAAGACGCACGATCCACGATGCACCAAAACTCCTAAGTTAAATTTAGGAATTTTGGTACATACTAGATGTATTCAGTCTGTAGTCGAAACTACAAATATACGTCTAGTAATTGTTCTTATGGTTGGAAATATCAATCATGTTTTTAAATGAATGATATAAATTTCCCGTTTTTTTTTTGGTTATTGTATCCTCGCACAAATTTTGGTCAGCTTATGGCAACTTTGTGCGTTAAATTTAATTTAACTTCCCTGGAAAACGTTGTTCATTTTCATGGGCAGAAGCAATTTTTATAATATGGCCACACTTTTCGTTACACTATATCGATACCGGAAATTTCAATTATCGTAAAGGACATTTTGCCGAAAATGAGTTATATATATATTTGGGATCAGCGTCGCAAGCTCTATTGATTGGTATATTTTAAAAAATTCTATCTTTGAAAAAAGCCCCTTACGACCTGGCTTTCCAACAGCTCTAGCGCGATTTTTTTTACTATTTGGGATGTATCGTAAAAATAATTTTCAATAGGGGAGCGTAAAGTCATATTTTAATTATTTAAGAGGTCGTAATCCTCATTTTTGCATTAAACTTTTTATACGACATTCTTAACCACATAATAAAGACATAGTCTTAACCCTTACGACCAAATCTATGCTTTGTTTTAACTTACGTAATTAGGGCGTAAAGGACGTTTGTTTTATTTATTGCCCTTTACAACCTTAATTTTAACAAAGTCTCAATTTTGTATGGGCGAAAACACTTAAAGTTAATTTATTTGAAACTGAATAGAACTGAAGGGCTGGTGCTCACACGAGGTATTGTACCATACACGGCGATCAAGGTGACATCAAATTCATATACCTTTCCGTGCCAAATTTTTGAATTTTCGATAGGTGATTTTTCAAATCTTTGACATGGTCAAACGAAGTTGACCATCGATTTACTTGTACTATCGTTAGTTAATAGCCAACTAATGACTTTTTTTGATGAGAACAATTAAATACGTTATTGATTAAATACTTTTTTTACAAAATTTCATAATCAGTCATAATCACGGTGATTAATAAGTGACTGAAAACTGATGTTACTAAGAACATCATTTGTTAATCACCGTGACTATGGCTGAGTTATAATGACACGCCCTTCCGCTCCACCCAGAGCGGGTGCGCTTTTTTTGTGTTTGGGAAATCATCAAATGACGTCTTCATTTGATGATTTCCCAAACACAAAAAAAGACCTCTAACTTATTCATTTCCGCAGGAGTTCTTCCCATAATGGCTTCCCATAATAGAAGGCTGCAGGTCTTCAATCTCGTTTCCAATCGCATCCTGTTCTTCAACTATGTTCAACTTGTTTTCGTTTGAAAACTTAAAATATATTGGTCTGCAGAACATTGTGGAAGATGGTTCTGGATTCTCCCATATCAATTCTTCGCCACAAACTAAGCGCAGAGGCACAAACGAACACATAAAAATGCTAGAATCGTCATCCTCTGCCATAGTTTGCTTATACAAACTTTGCCCTAAGCACCATCAAAACCCCACTTGCATATAAGTATAAATTCTTTGCCATCTAGATTCTACACGTAGGAATTTTCCAAATCTAGCCACAGTTTTGTTCAAAATAGCTTGGAGTTTTACTTTAACCCCTCTTCCGTGACTTCTGTGGCATCTTTTGGCGGATAGCAGTTCTTCATCGCTTCAAGGATAGCTGTGTAAGAAGGATACAATGGTATTCCTTCTTCTTTTGCACAAGATCTTTATGTTATATACTGCCACTTAGAAAGCTTCAATGAAGTCAAAATACCTAAAGCTTTATCAGCAGAATATATGGGCATAGTTTTCTATACCTTTAACAATTCCTTCATATTTGTAGCTTCTTCGGGATGCTCCGAGACTAGTTTAATGATATCTGCTACTTTCTTATTTGTGCTTTTAAACCAGTTGCATGAGCAAGACTTTCATTGCTGTACGTTAGGAGCTCTTCCACTCTTCTTTAGCGGGCTTAGCTTCACAAATGGTTTTCTGGGACCCACAACTGATGTTGATATTCCAACACTGCACGTTTCCGGTCCACAGGATGTTAATAATAATATCTTAGGACAATCAACACAACGTTATCTGATCCCAAACTAGGCAGAGCCTGTACTATGGTAACCAGACAACTGATAAACATACTTATACTGGGTGTTAGTGTAAACACCGTTATCCTTGAAACCAGTGATTTGGTTTCGTTAATAGAACGTAAAATCAATGAAAAAAAAACAACTTTTTTTTTTAAAGAAAGTCTGCATTTTTCCACAAGAATATTTCACCCTATGCGCGAGGGCAACAAACTTCGGGAACCACACCGCGTTGCACGACGCGACGCCGACACGGGTCGCGACCCCGCAGTCAGTCAGCTGGCAGTCTCGCTAGCGATCGCACGTAACGCCGCGTCTTAGCGTCCGTCGCTCATTTCTCGCGCGTGAATTGAGTGTGTTACAATGTCTTACACAAATGAACAGTGAACCGAAATGGCTCGGCTTTACGCCATTGCGGGTAATAATCTGAACGGGGCGCGTAGGATGTACGCAGAATTGTTCCCTGGACAACGTGTGCCAAACCGTGAAACGATGTTGGCGGCGCGCAACGTACCTACGGCCAGTTCACTGTGCCGGTGGCGGTTCAATTTTCAATGTTTCCCACTGGACACTATGGACAATACTCTCCTCATCGATCGTCAACATCCATATCATTTCAGCCGGTCCAAGAACTAAATGATAACGATCGCATACCACGGATGGTATTTTCGCAGTGGCTTATCAATAACCTCGATAACAACAGAATGTTGGACGGACCCCATTTTGAACACGTGTTGAGGTTAATGTAGGTCGGTAAGTGTTGATATTTTATTCAGTCAGTGTAAATTTAATTTAATTTTTAATTAAACTGTACATAAAATTGTGATTAACTTTTTAAATACGCTAAAAGTACCTACCCAATGGTTTGGTTTATTAAAAACAAAATGTTTTCAAATCATTTAGAATCCAAAGCCATTTCGAATCAAATTTACATTTAGACTCGTCACGCAATACCAAAGGTAGGTATTTGTGGCTGTCCTAAGCCAAGATAAGTATGATGGGAAAGTTACATCACAGGTAATGTGTATTTATGTGTTGTGTGGACGGGACGGCTGGCGATCGTTGTAGTGATTACGTCACTGATGCGCATATCCATGAATTTGCGGGCGGTCTGGGATAAAATCCGTTCTAAACCTTTTTAGGAAAATATTTTTTTTTTTTTAACTCGCTCTGTTATTTTATATATAAGTCAAATTACCCATGGGTTAAGTGACAACGGTGTTTACCCTTACAGTCTGTATATTTCTAAATACATGTCCTGGGTGGGAATCACATCGACCTCAGTCTTAGCAGTCAGGGTCACTAACCAATAGACTAACAGGCCAGTCAATGTCATGTTGATGTACCCTCATTTATAGCGAAGTCAGAACTGGAACATGGGTGCTGTTCTACTAACACTACAGAAGGGGTTATTTTTTCCCTCACGACCTCAGGCCATTTCATGTCCTCTTGCAGCCATGTCCCATACTTTTTTTATGAATGATTACACGAGATCCATTTGTTCCTCAACAAGCACATATAAGTCTGACAGAATTGTTTCAATTCGTTCTTTTCATTTTCTGACAAATCAACTATATTCGCAAAAACTTCAAATAACATTTGAGGTTGTTAAAAACAACTGGTGTTTGCCAAAAACAGGAAAATGTCCAAATTGGTAACAAAATCTTCCATCACAACACAATTATAAATAAAACGTAATAACGTATTAGAGCAAAACATTTTTTTTTTAATGTTGACCTCCTATTAGAATAATATTTTTTTACTTTTTTACTAAATATTTGAATAATAAAGAAAAAATAATAAAAAAACTTTTATTTCACTTGGTTTTACTACCTATTGTAGGTATTTCTATTTAGAACTTTAGGATTTTTGTTCCTTTTACCCCCTTAGCAGAGGCTAAGGGGGTAAAAGGAACAAAAATCCTAGGGTTTAAATGACTTGTACTATCCCTCGATGATCATGATTAGTCCTTTACGACACATCTGACTTTATCATAACCAATTTTTCGTGACTGTAAAGTACTTCAGTCAATTTTTTTTGGGCTGTAAAGGACTCTCATTTTCGTCAATAATTATGTTTGGTTTATTTTGTTAATATTTATGGATAGAACTCGAAAAAATAGTGAGGGTTTCTTTTGATATCATGAATATAGTACTTTATTTGAAAAAGATATCAGAAAAAAAACAAATATTTTTTTTGTTTTTTTGGCTCTACTGAAAACTCGTGTTTTGTCCTTTACGACAATTGAAATTTCCGGTATCGATATAATATATATACCACATTTCCCTATGGTTATCGTATGTTTTTGTAAAGTAAGCAAGGTTACATTTGGTCATTATAGATTTTGTATCACAGTCTGGTTTTATTATTACAATACCTACCACCTACCCATCCACTCTGCCTACCTACTTATCGAGTAAAATTCCCGGGCGTGCAAGTGAAATTCATAATGCCAAAATTTTATAGCTATTGGATGAGTAGTAACAAACGGATAATGTGGGTTTTCCTATATTGTACTGTATTTATACCTTCATTACCCGTTCTATAAACTACATACGTTTTTTATATAATACAGATTATTAGATTTATTTTCTGGATTTATGTGGACAGCTACATAAAATCATCGAAATAATCAATATGCGTATTTTCAAGTAATCAAATAAATCACTCAACACAACGAATCAAATTTTATTACTTTAATACTACCTTTTGTCGTGCAACTGCATGTGGGCCTCGAGCAAACTTGTCAATGTGTGCGTGGCGACGCACACGACTAGCGCGCTGTAGTAAATACCTATTTGCCGCGCGCGTCGTATGGACGGCGCAGTCTTAATATAATGTAGAATCAAACGAAGCTAAGAACACTCTCGATTAATTCATCAATATTCTCTTTCAGTGCGCTTTCATTTGAGACCCCTCTCGAGTATATTTGCTGACATTCGGTTACTCTTCCCCACTTTCCCCCCCACAACTTTTAAACGGCTCAACCGATTTTCATCAAACATGTCTAAGAACACTCGCAGATAACTCACCTTTAATACTTTTTTTGTTATTGAAATTGCATCATCCGTTCGGGAGCTAAGATGCCACAGACAGAAAGACACACAGACACGTCAAACTTATAACACCCCTCTTTTTGCGTCGAGGGTTAGCAAAAGAAGTGAGATCTAAATGAGTGCCAAGGTCAATGGTCGGTCCTGAAATTTATTTATAAAACGCGTATATAAAATATCATTTCTTCTTATAACTTAGGATAATGTATTGTAGCCTAAGGTCTGTCTTGGCTAGTCTTCATATACGAATTATAGCCTTCGCAAGTTCTAAACCTGTTACTTGTCGGTTCTTATTTTATCATTCCGAATATTTGGCTTGCTGGTAGAAACTAGCCATCGAACATAATAATTCGTATGTGAGAATTAAATTATCTAAGACAGCAAAATGAATTACGGGGAATTTCCTACTGTACGTATTAGAATAGTGTATCCGAACATAAATCGTAAATAATTCATTCACTGAAACTACGTATTTTGGAAATTATGTGACATCATTGATGACGTGAATTAATTTCAACTAACTTTTGGAGGGTAATTTCAACTAACATTTATTTATCATTTAGCATAGTGCACCTCAGTCCGTCGTAAAATGAACAGTGTGTTACTGGTTGATTTCCGAAATGCACTGTAGGTGAGTACGTACGGTGATAAATATTATCTACTCCTTTACGTTACTTTGTACAGAGGCCTAAATAGCTGTGTATGTGTAGGGTAGATTTCTACTGTCTATTATGTAAATTGTGGTTCTGGAAAAGACAAAAGACTGAAACCTAATACAGCGTGATAAACGAGGTTCCTTTGCGATGTAGAGAGAGAGGTGTCACGCGTCACGGTCCTCGCGCCTCGCGTTTATATAAGCGACTCCGAGACAGCGCCTGCGCTCAAACCGAAAGTGCTGTTTCATGGGTACTCATATACGGTGACTACTCGAAATGCCCAAGATGGTGACCCGCGAGAAGAGCGACTACGGCAGGAAAGTACAGGAGAAAGCTGTCATTGAAAAGGTCATCATCACCATAATCTATTTCAGTTTGAGAGATCAGAGGTGGAGGTCATGGAGGCGACGTCCACGATCGTCGAATATATAGTGGAAAAGATCATCAGTTGCATTTACTCAAACGTGGTATAAAGCTATTTCCGAGTAGAATATGAAGCAGCTTCGCCCGGTCTCGGGGCGCAGTCAGGGAGAGTGCGGCGCGGCTCACGTGTTCTGTCTGTTGCGCTCAGAGGCAGATGGCGATCGAGCGCTGCGCGGCCGCCGCGGCCGCCGAGCGGCCCGCTAGCCCGGCCGGCGCCGCGGGCCCCGCCAGCCCGGCCGGCACCGCGGGTCCCGCGGGCCCCGCCAGTCCGCCGCCCGCCGCCACGCACACGCGCGTGCTCACGCTGGAGCATGGCGAGCACCACGACTCCACGCTCTATCGGTAACACATTACGGTCCACGCACTTGTCGTTGTTCCAACACCTTGGTATAATTATCCAATGCGCTCGTGTTGTATTTGTTTCAGATTTGAAAAAGGCTGTTTTTTACAATTCTGCCCCGGTCCCTCTTTACTCGGCCGAAAAGTATTTCTTTATACCAATTATGTGATGTCGGATAATCGTAAGTATCGCCTGTTTTAATAGATACATTCCCGACTGTGTCAGAACGGTTATCTACTGAAATCAAAGAATTAGCTGGTTCCGTAAAAAAAACAATTTTGGACTTACCTATGATTATGAAAATAATGATTTCTAATTTACGACCTGTGAGACTTAAAGTCTGATAACGTATCATTTTCTGACGATGTTTTTCGAAATAATCCTTTTTCTCCTCTGGTATCGTGACATCAAGCTCATGAGGCGATAATTCTCCATGCGCCGTACGCACATTTATGTTTCCACTATGAATGGAAGTTTTTTATTAATTCGAATAGTCTATGAATTGAAGCATAAGTAATTGCATACAGAAGACGATAAGTGCAGCGAGCAAGCGGAGTTCATCCGCAACCAGTACTACGGGCTGGAGTGGCACCGCGCCGCCGAGGACGAGCCCGCGGCCGCGCTCGGCACCGGCCTGCTCGTCACCGACACCGACATCTACTGCCAGCTGCGCCTCGCGCGCGCCGGCTCCTTCCACTACTACTTCGTGTACGACAGCGCGTGAGTATTCGCCGCGCGACCACGCGAGCCGCCGCGCGGCCGCGTGCTTAGGCATGTGCGTGTGTTGCAGGGAGTCGTCGGTGGGCCCGCAGGGCTCGGGCTGGTTCCACGTGGCGCCGACGCTGCGCGCGGGCCCGGGCGGGCGCGACGTGTTGCCGCTGGACGGGCTCATGTGCCAGACCGTGCTGGCCAAGTGCCTCGGGCCGCTGCCGCGCTGGGAGAGCGTGCTGCGCGTGGCGCGCGAGGCGGGCTACAACATGATCCACTTCACGCCCGTGCAGGAGCTCGGCGCCTCGCGCTCCGGCTACAGCATCGCCAACCAGCTGCGCCTCAACCCGCAGTTCAGCGCCGAGCCCGGCCGCGAGCCGACCTTCGCCGACGTCGAGAACGTCGTCTCCAAGATGCGCACCGACTGGAAGGTGACACAGACGCGAGCCGCAACACATTACCAATCATGAAAGAGCTCCTCACGAAACTCACGTTCTGTCGGGCGCGCGTCTGCAGATGCTGTCCATCTGCGATATCGTGCTGAATCACACGGCGAACGAGACGCCGTGGCTGAGCGAGCACCCGGAGGCGACGTACAACTGCAGCAACTGTCCGCACCTGCGGCCCGCCGCGCTGCTGGACGCGCTGCTGGCGCGCCTCACGGCCGACGTGGCGCGCGGCGACTACGAGGCGCGCGGGGTGCCGCGCCGCGTCACCGCGCACGAACACCTCGAGGTGAGCCCCGGCCCGCGCCCTCCCCGCCCCGCGCGCCCGCCCTAGCTCACGCGCCTTCTGTCGGCAGGCAATCAAGCACCTCCTGTTGACGCAACTGCTGCCGGAGGCGCGCCTGCACGAGATGTTCATGTGCAACGCCGCCGAGCTGGTGCAGGAGTTCTACTACATGGCGCGCAACAAGTAAGTGGACTGCGTGGCGCGCGCTTGCGGGCGCGCGGGCGCTTGTGACCGGCGTGTGTGCGCAGGGTGCCGGCGCCGGGCGCGGAGGCGCGCGGCGGGCGCGACGCGCGCGAGCTGCGCCTGCTGCCCGACGCGCAGCACCGCCGCCTGCGCGCCGCCGTGGACATGGACCGCGCGCTGCAGCTCTACAACGTGTACAGGTGAGGACGAGCCGACTGCTGCGGCTGGTATGCCAGTAGCGGCACCTCTCTCATTGTTCTTTATTGTAGAGCGGAGTGTTACGACGAGGAGTCACGACTGAAGAAATGTTGCGAGGAAATGAAACGGAAGTTGGAGCAGCTCAACGAGGCCGCGGCGGACACGCTACGCGACCACCTGCGCGCCGCCGTCGACAACGTAGTCGCCGGCATGAGGTGAGTCCGACCCGTCCTGCGGGACTGATAATTCGTGTTTGAACATAAAACTCAGTAGAAACTCATTTTCAGATATTATCGGCTGCAATCCGACGGGCCGAAGATCGAGGAGGTGAGCGCGAAGCACCCGCTCGTGCCCAGGTGAGCGCCACTCCGCTGTGCGCAGGAGACGTGAGTGCCGCAGTACTGACGTGAGTGTGTCGCAGGTACTTCACGTGGGCCTGTCCCGTGGAGAGCAGCTCGCTGAGCGAGGTGGAGGCGGTGCTGTTCGCGGACGCGGGCCGGCACTGCATGGCGCACAACGGCTGGGTCATGGACGCCGACCCGCTGGTGGACTTCGCGGCCAAGCCGGCCGGCGCGCGCGTGTACCTGCGGCGCGAGCTCATCGCCTGGGGCGACAGCGTCAAGCTGCGGTGAGTGCCGCTCGGCCGGCCGCGCGGTGCGGCGGCGCGGTGCTGACTGACGTGTCAAAATCAAAATCAAAAGTCATTTATTCAAACTAGGCTGAGAGTCAGCACTTTTTGAACGTCAAAGTTACAAAAGACAGTCCCCCCAAAACGCCCGCCCTTCAACACTTCCTAGTGCTTTAGCTGGGAAGAAGAAGTGGCGGAACAAACTCCCCAAGCAGCACAGCTGTCTGTTAAGTTAGAAGAACTTGATTCTATACAATATCGTGTAAGTAATTAATATTATAAAACAAAACATACATTATTCGCCAAATGTCAGCTAACACACGCCAATATACGAACAAAACATTGAAAACTAAACTCAAGCTGAAATAAATAATAAAACAAAATCGCAAACAGAACGTAAAACTTAAATAAAGCCTCCAGGCATAAAGGGCGTGCCCGCTTACATATTCAACGATGCAAAATGATGCATATAGCTAAGTTGAAGTTACAATAGTTAAACTAGGACCTCCGGAGTAAAATAAAATAACAGTTAATACAAATAACAATAACAAAAACCAAGTTGACCAGTCACCACAAGTAGCACCCGTTCACGAGCATAACGCAAAGGTCAGCCATTACCCCCCTCGCCATATTTGAGGGAAGGTGGTAACCCGACCCCCGACGCTACCGCAAGCAGTGACATCTAAGGGAGCATAACGAACTTGCTGCCGGTTGGTCAGACAAGAATATCATGAACAGCTGACGAGGTCGCTAGCTAACTACATGTTGCAATACAACTCATTTAAAATCATTTTAATGATTAGCCTTTTGACCGCCAGAGTCATGTATAAATGACAAACCAAAACGTGCCCAGCACGCCACGGTCACGATACCGTGACAGACTTTTAAACGTAAATAAAACTCATAAAACAACATTTTTTTTTTAAATTTCCTTTGCTAAATATGTTCCTTGAGTCATCCTAATTTATATTAGTTGGGCTTCTTTCTTTATATTTCATCCATATTAACATAAAATGGCAAAAACGAATATCAATTATAAAGTTCGAAAAACATAGTGCCCTCAGCGCCACAGTCATCATATCATGACACGTAGAGATGTAGCTAGCAATCAATTTAACAGGAATATCGACTTCGACGGTAACCTATGTTATATTTAATTTCTTTGAATTTTTCAACAATAAATGAATAAAACTTCTGATATTGAATTTGAATGATTCAGGAATCATGAACATTATGTTAATATTATTAAAATACTGAACTATCTGCACATTATATGTCGGTGTCAGTTGATTATCGATAAATTATAATGAGTGTAATGCTCATCTCCACCATACTTTCATATTCTCTGTGCCTGGAGCGCCAGAGTCATCTAATCGTGACAATCCTATGACGTCACATGTGGTCGATTTGTAAATAGAGCTGTTCCTTTACTTGGATCAGTAGTGTGTTCTCATTACTTTATTATTCTGAACGACATTTTTTGTGGGTGTGAAATCATCAAATGACGTCACACGCTCTGGGTTTAGCGGAAGGGCGTGTCAGACTTTTACTGACTAAAACCCACCCGAGTTCCTTCAGTGCTTATGCCAGGGCCACGGTAACTCTTTCGAATAATTTCGCTACCCCGGCAGGATTCTGACGACTTAAAATCTCATATTAAAATATTCGTTTATCATGTCAATACATTTTGTAAGATCAGTATATCAGTCATCGGAATACACATCCTTGTTTAACGATACTATTGTGTTTTAAGTAATTTGTTGAAAATAAAACTACATAGTGAAGTTCAGATTTTGTAAAAAAAATTTTTTTTAAAAAATACAGTCGAATTGGTAACCTCCTCCTTTTTTTTTCAAAGTCGGTTAAAAAGAGAATAACATTCATGTAAACCACTTCAAACCGCTATAAGCTTGGTTGGCGTGTCATAAAATAAACACGGACCCGATTGAGGTATATTTTTACTAAGTTTCATTTGTTTCCAAGGATAATATTGTCCCTTTCTTCGTATTTATTATAATATTTGTACTCACAAATCTAGAGTATAAAAACTTCAGATTCAGATTCAGATTTATTTATTTGCAAAAACATGTGTAGATAATATACATGGTATAGTATGTGTTCCTTACGCTGCTTGTTATAAGGTTCAATTTATCTTGTGGACTGTATGAGATAATAAAAATACGTGTTGTCGATTCAATATTTTTATGCAGACTAAATAGGCTCGGTAATGAGTTGAACATACCGCCCACCAAAAGGGGCTTGACACTTTTAACAAAAATAACGTATCTTGTAAATAATTTGTATACATTGTAAATAGCCTTTCTTAACCAATCTAAAATAATTAAATGTACATTTACAACATAATACAAAATCAAATTAAATAACGTTACTTCATCAACATGCCTTAAATTACATAAATTAATCATCGTTACTATTTACTGGTAAATAACATAATTTAGTTATACATCTTTTAGTTACATTATCCCCACTTTTGACACTGTAAACCCTTGTGACATTATCAGGTCCAGGATGCTTTGCCATAATGCGACCAAGCATCCACTTTCCTGGCGGAAGATTGTCGTGTTTTATAAGGACAATGTCATTAATTTCAAATTCCTTCATTTGTTTTATCCATTTAGGCCTCTGTTGTAATCTAGAAAGATATTCATTCTGCCATCTTTGCCACAGTTCTCTCAACAGCCTCTGTTACTTCCAGCGAGACTGCGAGACAAATGGTTTAATTAAATTAACATCTCGCATGTCGGACGTAGGAATTACAATAGGGGCTTCTCCTATCAAAAAATGACCAGCTGTCAAGGGATTGATAGTGTCGACGTCATGATCATCTACAGGACATAGAGGGCGCGAGTTTAGGCAGGATTCGATCTCACACAGAAGAGTTGTCATTTCTTCATATGTTAAGTTTGTTGTTAAAATCCTTTTCATGTGGTACTTCAATGACTTTACGCCTGCTTCCCACAGGCCACCAAAATTCGGGCTGTAAGGTGGGATGAAGTGCCATTGTGTGCCATCTTGTGCGAGAGAATCTGCTACTTGACCCTTAAATTCCAACTTAGCATTGTTCCATGCTTCCACTAGATCCTTGTTAGCTCCGATGAAATTTCTACCCTGGTCGCTCCACAAATGGATGCATCTGCCTCTTCTAGCGACGAACCTTCTGAAGGCTGCAATAAAAGCTTCCGAAGTCAGGTCACCGACTAACTCCAGGTGAATAGCCTTGGTGCTCATGCATATAAATATAGATATACATATATGCCTTCATGGTTCTGCCTCCTCTTCCTTTTGATAGCAGAACTGTGTATGGCCCAGCAAAATCTACGCCACTGTGTAAGAAAGGGCGTGATGGTGTGACTCTAACACGAGGAAGATCTCCCATTGTTTGAGTCCTGGACTTGGTTGAAACTCTAGCGCAAACTAAGCATTTGTGTATATGTGCTTTCACCGCATTCTTTGCTTTAACGATCCAGTATTTCGATCTCAAATAACAGAGCACCAACTGTACCCCTCCGTGGAGTGTTCTTTGATGTGCATCGGCGATAACTAACTTACTAAGACCGTGCTTACTGTCCAAAATAATAGGATGCTTATTATCATTACTAAGGTTGGCGTGTCTAAGTCTGCCACCAACCCGTAGTATATTTTCGTCATCTATGAATGGATTTAACGATTTTAGATGGCTTTTTTGTTTCACTTGTTTTAATCTCGTTATTGATTCTATTTCTTCTATAAAACTTTGTTTCTGTGACTTTCTTATACATATCTTCAATGCATTTTCTAACTCTTCGGTAGTGAAATTTTCTAGACTATTATCGGTTTTTCTAAAATTTAAAAATCTTTTGCAATATACTAATGTTTTCTGTAATTCTTGTAGGCTATTAAAATGTTCAAAATTCAATAATTCTCTGTCTTCTACCTCTTGTACGGTATTTACTAAAACTTTCGTTTGTCTTGCCTCTAAATCTGTATCTGTTATGTTTGGTCTTCTAAATTCCATGTTTGTTTCCAAAAGAAACTCTGGGCCGAACCACCATAATGAGTTCTCTTGCAGATCTGATATCGTCGTGCCACGTGATGCAACGTCTGCTGGATTTTCCTCAGAGCGAACATGGTACCACTGGCTGTTGCTTACGTTTTCTAATATTTTACCACACGATTCGCCACAAAAGGCTTCCATCGATTAGGTTCACCAACAAGCCAAGACAGAACTATGAATGAATCAGTCCATGCATATACTTGTGTGGGTGGTATCCTCATAGCCTCAGCAGCGTGATGTAACAACTTTGACAGAAGTAAAGCTCCGCATAACTCCAGTCGAGGCACAGATATCGGTTTTACAGGAGCAACCTTGGTTTTGGCAGCGACTATGCTCGTCTTGATGGCTCCGTCTGAATCTTTGACTCGAGAATATACAACTGCAGACATGGCGTGAATGGATGCGTCGCTAAATCCATGTAGTGTGATATTATGCTTAGCGGTACTAAGTGTGTTGAGCCATCGTTTGATTCTGATACTATTGACATGGTTTAAATCGTTTCGGATATTAAACCAGTGCTCTTCTAGGTCATTACCTATATGTTCGTCCCATCCAATGCCTTGTAGCCATAATCTCTGTACAAATATTTTGGCTCTAATAACTACACGTGCGATCCAGTCAAGGGGATCAAACAGTCGTTGTAAATCAGCTAGAACTGTCCTCTTTGTTGTGATCGTTGGAATAGGTGGTAGTGTCAAAGTGTACTGAAAATCATCATCACCTAAATTCCAAGTTATTCCTAAGGCTTTTACGGTTCCTTCCATCTTGATATCTAAACTTGCCTTTGCCGACCTGTCATTGGGTTCTATGGATTGAAGGAATTCAGCATTATTCGATGTCCACTTTCTCAGTTTAAACTTGCCTTTGCTGAGAATGATTTGCAATTGTTGGCTGACCTCAATAGCTTCTAAAACAGTGTCGCAGCCAGATATGAGATCGTCGACGTAAAAATCTTCTTCAATCATTTTGCATGCGAATGGGTAACTTCTACCTTCGTCATGTGCCAACTGCATAAGAGTTTTGATGGCTAGGTATGGTGCCGAAGCAGTTCCAAAAGTTACCGTTAGAAGTCTATAGTCCTTGACCTCATCAAATGTAGAAGTATTCTGTGTCTGTCGCCATAATACTCTTTGGAAGTCACAACTTTCTTTGGTTACCAAAACCATTCTATACATCTTCTCAATGTCACTTGCAAAACAAATTTTGTGTAAACGGCATCTCATAATAATACTTCTTAAATCATCTTGAAGAACTGGTCCGGTCAAAAGTTCATCATTGAGTGATATCCCATTAACACCCTTGCAAGAAGCGTCGAATACTATTCGTGTCTTGGTCGTCTCTTTTTCGGTTCGTACAACTGCGTGATGTGGTAGGTACACTGAATTGTTGGGAATTTCTTCTTCTGATACTTCTTCCACGTGACCCATTTGAATATATTCTTCCATCACTTCATTGTATGCTTTTTTTAATTCTTGGTTTTTATTTAATTTTTGTTCTAGGTACTCTAATCTTCTTAACGCAATGCTTCGCGTATTTCCTTTTACTGATTTAGGATTATTAGTTTTGAATGGTAGCTTCACGATATATCGTCCTTCTTCGTTTCTTCTGTAGGTTGTTTCATATATCTTCTCACAAAGCTCTTCATCTTTTGTTAACTTTCTTGTTGTGTTTGTATCTATTTCCCATAAGACCTTTAACATTTCGTCAATTTCCACCTGATGATGCATGACGATCATAGATTGCTCTGGTTGTGTATTGTCATCTATTTTTCCAAATAAAATCCATCCGAGGCTAGTATTTTGCGCGCATGGTGAACCTGGAGGACCCTTCATGACACCGTTCAGTAGTATTTGTGCATACTCTTCATGACCCAAAAGCAAATCTATTGTACTTGAGGTGTAGTAGTTAGGGTCAGCCAGACTAAGCCCTGTGAGGTGAGGCCAGTCTTGTACCCTGATTGTTGTTTTGGGAATCGCAGTAGTCAGTTGCTTGCTTATGACGTAAACATCAATCTTGAGGTTGAACTTCGAACACTTTGATGAAACCTCGACCTGAACTACTTCCTTAATTTTTGACTTCATCGATCCCATTCCTAATATGCTTCCTGTAACTGGTTGTCTTCGAAGCTTCAATATTTGAGCGGCTCTTTCGGTAATAAAACAACTCTCCGATCCGGGGTCTATTAACGCCCGCAACACAGTAGTGTGTCCATCTTCACTTCGTACTAATACTACTGCCGTCGCTAATAGTGCAATTCTCTTTCCTTTCCCGGTGTAAATTTGTGATTGTGACGTCATCACTGTATTGACGCTCGTTTTGACTTCTTCCCCACCTTCTCCAATGCTTTGCGTTGTTTCCTTTGGTTGTGTTTCATTACTTGGTGAACCTTGGGTAACTGTGGTTGTTCCCTTTCGGTGAAGAAGCGTGTGATGACGTTTCCGACAGTGTCTGCATGATGTGGACAGCCTACAATTTTTAACGGAGTGGCCAGAAACCAAGCAATTAAAACAGATGAACTTGGATTTCACTACTTCATATCTTTGCGTCGGTTCCAATTTTCCAAAGTCTTTGCAATGGCTGAGTGCATGGTCGCCCTTACACACAGTACATTCATTCTTTTCAGCAGTTGAAATATGCAGCGAACGTTCTCGAACCTTATCCTTTGACGAAGAAGGTGATATCAGCTCAAGCGTACGAAACCGTGATTCTAAAAACTTCATTAATGACGATAACGTTGGCAACGAATCACCGTCATTTATACTGACATGTTCTTCCCACTCTTTATGCAACTCCATATCCATCTTTTGCACGATAACAAACACAATCATTGGATCCCAAGTATCAATTCTAAGGCCTTGATTCTTTAGACTATGAAGGCACTCTGTAGTCGTATCGTGCAAGGACTTAATGTGGTTAGCAGTCTGGTTGGGCAGTTTCTTTTGATTAAACATGCGCTTGAGTAATGACGTAACAATAAGACGTTTGTTACTATATCGTTTTTTCAGTATTTCCCACGCTTGGGTATAATTCTCATCAATAATTTGAATATGCTTGAGTAAGGCTTCAGCTTCGCCAGTGACGCTCGTCTTTAAATAATGCAGTTTCTGCACGCTGCTGAGTGTTGCGTTTTGATGAACCAATGACAAAAACAAGTCTTGAAAAGTTGGCCAATCTTCGTAATTACCCGTAAATGAAGGCAATTGTATTCTTGGTAATTTGACCTGCGGAGCTTGTACATTCTGGTTACTTGTGTTGGAAGGATTACCCGTAAATGAACGCAATTGTATTCTTGGTAATTTGACCTGCGGAGCTTGTACATTCTGGTTACTTGTGTTGGAAGGATCGAAAACCATTTTAGCTTGTCCAGACGTCGATGCTGCTGACGTTAACAAATCCTTCATGTCGGCTTTGATTTGCATAAACGTTTCTTCACATGAACTGTATTCATCCTTATTAAAATACTCGAACTGTTTACGTTTATCTTTCGTAAACACTTTTAATAAACTTCTATGTGCACATTTAAACGATATCCAATACTCGTCAATACACTGTATTTTTGCTTCTAAATAGCCGGTGGTTAAGCGTGCCTTGGGACACTTCTTAAAGTTCTCTTTAGTTTTAATAATGATGTTGTATAAATCTTCCAACTCACTTAGAATTTGATCGGCTGTTTCCATCGTTGTAGTGGTTCTTTACGTGCAAATTTTACACCAATATGTAGCACAGTTCTTGAAGAATGAAGCTCAATAACACAAGTCACTCGTAATATCTTTAAATCACCAATTTGTCCAAAATTGTCCAATACGACGAACACTTGTTTACGTTTTAACAACAACCATTTTTTTAACCGACTTCAAAAAAAGGAGGAGGTTTCTCAATTCGACCGTATACAGACTGTAAGGGTAAACACCGTTGTCACTTAACCCATGGGTAATTTGACTTAAATATAAAATAACAGAGCGAGTTAAAAAAATAAAAAATAAAAATTCCTAAAAAGGTTTAGAACAGATTTTATCCCAGACCGCCCGCAAATTCATGGATATGCGCATCAGTGACGTAATCACTACAACGATCGCCAGCCGTTCCGTCCACACAACTAAATACACATTACCTGTGATGTAACTTTCCCATCATATGGCTTAGGACAGCCACAAATACCTACCGTGACGAGTCTAAATGTAAATTTGATTCGAAATGGCTTTGGATTCTAAATGATTTAAAAACATTTTGTTTTTAATAAACCAAACCATTGGGTAGGTACTTTTGGCGTAGGTATTTAAAAAGTTAATCACAATTTTATGTACAGTTTAATTAAAAAATTAAATTAAATTTACACTGACTGAATAAAATATCAACACTTACCGACTTACATTAACCTCAACACGTGTTCAAAATGGGTTCCCCGTCCAACATTCTGTTGTTATCGAGGTTATTGATAAGCCACTGCGAAAATACCATCCGTGGTATGCGATCGTTATCATTTAGTTCTTGGACCGGCTGAAATGATATGGATGTTGACGATCGATGAGGAGAGTATTGTCCATAGTGTCCAGTGAGAAACATTGAAAATTGAACCGCCGGCACGTAGGTACGTTGCGCGCCGCCAACATCGTTTCACGGTTTGATCACATCCTACGCGCCCCGTTCAGATTATTACCCGCAATGGCGTAAAGCCGAACCATTTCGGTTCACTGTTCATTTGTGTAAGACATTGTAACACACTCAATTCACGCGCGAGAAATGAGCGACGGACGCTAAGACGCGGCGTTACGTGCGATCGCTAGCGAGACTGCCAGCTGACTGACTGCGGGGTCGCGACCCGTGTCGGCGGCGCGTCGTGCAGTTCGCACGCGGTGTAGGTGTAGTTCCCGAAGTTTGTTGCCCTCGCGCATAGGGTGAAATATTCTTGTGGAAAAATGCAGATTTTCTTTTAAAAAAAAAGTTGTTTTTTTTTCATTGATTTTACGTTCTATTAACGAAACCAAATCACTGGTTTCAAGGATAACGGTGTTTACACTAACACCCAGTATATTTTTTTTTTTTTTTTTTTTTATGTATGTTCACCGATAACTTCGTCGTATATGGACCGATTTTGATGATTCTTTTTTTGTTGGAAAGGAGATATCCCAAGAGTGGTCCCATGATAAGGAAACCAGGATCTGATGATGGCATCCCAGAGAAGTCGAAGGGAACCTTCGAAAATCGTAGTGGCGACTAGTGCGTTTTTTATTTCTTTCATTAATTATCTTAAAGCACTACTATTTAATGAAGGTCTGAAGTTGATCTGATGATGAAGCCGAAAGACAGTCGAGGGAACTCTTCAACGACTTACAGCAATTACGCGGTGTTTGGACTTAATTAATTTCTATTGATGAGAACTTTGCACCCATATGGGCTATAAGTGCCATTACAGGTCTGATGATGGAGACCATAGACAGTTGAGGGAATTCCTCAACGATTTACAGCAGTTCCCTATTGTTGGGGTTACTTTATACGGTTCAAAGTGCCAATTTTATCACTACTATTTAATTAAGGTCCGGAGTTGATCTGATGATGGAGCCAAAAGACAGTCGAGGGAACTCCTCAACGATTTACAGCAATTACCTGGTGTTTGAACTTAATTCATTTCTATTGATGAGAAAGCTCCCATAAGGCTTATAAGTACCATAACAGGTCTGATGATGGAGACCATAGACAGACAGTCAAGGGAATTCCTCAACGATTTACAGCAGTAGTAAAGTATTAAATTTCACCTGGCGATTAGTGGTATAGGAATTAGTGCGGGTAGATACCATAACTAAAAAGTAAAAAATAAAAACTTTTTGACAAAAAAAAAACCGACTTCCTCAAAAACACTAGAAAGTGAAAAATAACTTTAATTTCGGAAGTCGGTGGCAAAAAACTCAAATACAGATCCTAAGACACCGACTTCCGAAATTAAAGTTATTTTTCACTTTCTAGTGTTTTTGAGGAAGTCGGTTTTTTTTTTGTCAAAAAGTTTTTTGCATTGAACTCGGCGTTGGAATGCGGTTATCTTATCGCTTGATCTATCCGGCTCGTTTGGACCAAAATGTTCCTTACGCTGCTTGTTATAAGGTTCAATTTATCTTGTGGACTGTATGAGATAATAAAAATACGTGTTGTCGATTCAATATTTTTATGCAGACTAAATAGGCTCGGTAATGAGTTGAACAGTATGGTTGTTACAAAGTGGCTGGTTGTGGCTCAACATGTTTGACCATGGCTGGTGTACAAATTTAGTCGAAAGACAATAAGATTAAAATAAAAAGAATAACAATAAAAATAGATTATTAACATTAAACAATATGATTAGATTAAAAAAATTAGCATGCGACACAAAATAAAATAATAATTTAAGTCAACTTCTCAAGATCGATTTATCATTTAAAAAATCATTCACACTGTAGTAGGCTTTTTCTGTCAGTATTTTTTTAAATGTTTTCTTAAACTGGTCTGCATTTAATGACTTAACACACTTTGGGATATTATTATAAATGATTGGCGCTCTGCATACCACGCTTTTATACAGTAGCGCTGTCTTTGCTGGCTGCACACGAATTTTACTATTATCCCGGCGATTGCGAATTATAATGTCCGATATTCGAGGAAACAAATGAGGGTTATTTCTGACAAATAGGGCTATTTCCAAAATATAAAGTGACGGAAGTGTGAGTATTTTATGTTTTATAAAGAGAGGCCTACAGCTCTCTCTACTTTGGATACCGAACATGGCACGTAGGCATCGCTTTTGCATTATAAATGCCATATCTTTATTAGACGAGTTGCCCCAAAAGATAATGCCATATCTGAGGACAGATTCAACAAGTCCATAATAAGCCGATAGCAAAACATCAGTGTTGATGGATGGAGCAAGTTGGTACAAAGCATATGATTGACTACTGATTTTTTTACATAGTTTGCCAATGTGTTCTTTCCAATTTAGTTTACTGTCAATAATTAAACCGAGAAAACGGGCATTAGATATTTCATTTATAGTATTATTGTCATGAATCAAGTTTACATTTAACGGATTATGCAATCTTTGTCCAAAGTGCATGATATTTGTTTTTGATAAATTTATTTTTAAATTATTATTATTGAGCCATGATATTATAGATGTCAGTGAATTATTTATGTCAAATTTATAATTCGTTTAATGATTAAAACACAAATTCATTTGATGATTTAAATTTGCTTTCGCCTATTTTCGTCGTATTCTGATAATTATATATCTACAGTAAATGGTATTTATTTCAGCTGAGATATCATCAGTAGATACCTATGTGGCGGTACATTAAGGCATTATTACTGCTTGTTCTTTCAGAGAAACTTAAATCTATACTTATAATAAAACTGTAGAGAAGTCAATTCTGTACATTGAATATACATTAAAAATTAATATTGGAGGATGAATGGTGATCGATACTGATGCGAAAAACGCAATCAGTAAATTATTTGTCTGTCTGTCTGTCTGTCTGTCTGTCTGTATGTGCACGCATGGGTCAAAAACTACTGAAGGGATTTTAACCAAACTTAGTACGATTGTAGTCCATACTCCTGGGCAGGTTATAGGCTATATAACATAACGCTAAGACACATAGGAGCTGAGCAGTGACGATAAATTTGAAGCAAGTCGGATGAAAATGCGCTTTCGAGCTTTTATCCTCGCATACGTTGATCATACACCAAAAGTATGTATTCCAAAGATGATGGTCTTTAAAAAATCTACAAAAAAGTCCTTAATAGTATATATCTATCTTTTATAAATTAGCCACAATAACATATTTAATCGTTAGGCATTTCTTCAAAGTGTATTAAATCTATACATATAATAAATCTGTAGACAAGGAGTATATTTTAGTTTTCGTTACAACGCAATCGCTTCGCTCTATCAAAAGTTATATTAATTTATTTATTTTCACTATTACGTAATATAACAACATGTAGCGACATCTACTGACCCAAAATGATACTAACGTAAAATCAAGTAGGTTTGGGAGATTATTGTTTTGACCTAAATGTTTTTGCACACTTCACGTTATTCATATCTTTTACAAATAAGGAGTAATCGTTTCGTCTATTTGCAATGATTTCGGGGGTTGTTTAGCCAATGTATTGCGGATATGTATGCAAAAATAGAAACGGAACGTTTAGTTTACATGCGCACTTTTCAACGTCGTTTACGCGCTGAAGAATACGAGCATTTGCGGGACGCGATGCAAACAGATAATAACGATGAAAACTTGTGGCGATTGGTTAACTTGACATCCAGTTTTACAGGCGGTCCGCGATAAATGCACGAAAAAACACAAGATGCTTTTTGGTACGTCCGTAAATACGGCCGCTCGGACCTTTTCATAACGTTCACAATTTGTCAGGAACTTCTCTCAGGACAAGCGTCATATGATACGCATGACGTAATTTTTGCAAGGGTTTTTCATTTGAAGCTCAAAGTAATGATTAATATCCTTACCAAAGAGAAACTATTCGGCCCAGCTCTTTGTTTTATGTACAGCGTCGAGTGGCTAAAGCGCGGGTTATCTCACGCGCACATCCTCCTATGGTTGGAAAACAAAATTCGTCCTGACGCTGTTGACAATGTCATAAGCGCTGAATTTCCAGACCAAAATGAAGATCCAAATTTGCATGCCATCATTAAGACGCACAACGAGTATATTTTAAATCTGAAAATGTCACAATCCGAGACAAACCACCTTAATGGCATTCTTTCACTTCTGCCAAACAGATAATTACGCCAAAAATATTTTATATAACGAAGTTCCATCTTATTACATGTACAAGCAGCAAGGTGTTTTTAACCGTAAAAGACGTGGCACTGCTGTGGAAGGTGAGTCAGGCGTTTTCAAGGAACACGTGATTGGACGATTGTACACTGTGCACCCAAATAATCCAGAGTTTAATTATTTACGCCTCCTTCTGCACATAGTGCGGGGGCCGTAAACCGGATGATATTGAATATCCCACATAGGTACCAGGCTGCTTGCCGCGCACATCATTTATTAGATGGAGATGAACATAGGGATGATGCTATAGCCGAGGCATGCGTCAGCAATAGTCCTTATCGGTTGCGTCATTTGTTTGCCATCTTACTGACCTTTTGTGGATTAGCGGATGCTGGGCAGTTGTGGCAAAAATACCAAGATAAGTATGCTAAAGATTTTTTGAGGCATCAACGGCAAAACAGTTTAGAAATATCAGACCGAGTCCGTGAAATCTGTAATAATAGATCGTTATTGGCTATTCAAGACATAGTTATAAGTATAGGAGGAAACCCGCTTACTCAATACGGCTTGCCTTCACCGACAGCCGATGGGAAACGTATAAACAGGGAGTAGCTTCGGCGATTAGTTACGATCACGTAGAATTGGTAGAAACTCTGCGAACTGGTTGCTCAAATTTGACACCGGAACTGCGTCAAATATTTGATCGAGTGTGCTACAGTGTGGATCATACTTTGCGAGAAATCTTGCTTTTAAACGCGCCCGGTGGAACGGGCAAACCTTTCTTACCAAAGTTATTATGGCTCGAATAAGGAGCCAAAATAAAATTGCCCTTGCTGTCGCCTCCTCAGGTATAGCAGCCACATTGTTGCCCGGAGGAAAAACCACACACATAATGTTTAAAATCCCCATTGACTTGGAACGAACAGAAAGCCTGGTTTGCAATGTGTCACGCAATTACGATAAAGCTAGAGTTTTACGCGATGTGTCACAATCATTTGGGACGAGTGCACGATGGCAAACCGCTTGGCTATAGAAGCAGTTGACTGAGCTTTGCGGGACGTAAAACAAAATGACTGGCCGATGGGAGGCATTATGCTACTTTCCGGCGGTGATTTTAGGCAGACACTACCGATTGTACCCCGAGGATCAAGAGCCGATGAAATTAACGCCTGTCTGAAGAGTTCAATTCTATGGCACAATGTCGTATCAACTCATTTAAGTTTAAATATGCGAGCAAATCAGGGAGGAACTCCAAACGCGCAATAGTTCGTTTTACTATAAAAAATTGGTGACGGCACATATCTCACACAAGATGGTAACGTAATTTTGGTAGAGAACCTATGTTGTAACGTTACTTCACAGCTGGACCTCATTTCTTCTGTGTATGGGAATCCCTCTGATATCGGTAACCACGCCACTGCTTAGCTGTGTCAACGAGCTATTTTGAACCCCCGCAACGACCAAGCGGCAGCAAAAAATACACAAATATTGACACATGTTTTTGGGGAAAGTAAGCAATATACTTCCATAAACACGGTTACGGAAGAAGAAGATGGCACACACTATCCAGTAGAGTTCTTAGATTCCTTTAAACAACGCGGTCTTCAGCACACAACATTTTTAAAAAGTCGGAGTGCCAATAATACCTTTCAGAAATGTATATCCTCCCAAACTTTGCAACGGCACTCGGGTCATAGTCACCTATCTCCAGCAAAACGTCATCGAAGCCAAAATCTTAACAAGTTGTGGCGCTGGTGATGTTGTATTTATTCCCAGAATTCCGCTCATTCCTAATAATTTCCCATTTAGTTTAGTAGTCCCTTTACGCCATGACCATTAACAAAGCTCGGGGCCAGACACTATCCATTGCGGGGGTGGACCTTAGTATTGGTTGCTTTTCCCACGGCCAACTTTATGTAGCTCTTTCGCGTATGACCAATCCTAGCAACCTTTTTGTTTACGCTCCCCTAAAAAATACAAGTTTTGTGGCAGCTTTTGGCTAGAAAAAGTCACCACGCCTGGTCAAAAGATCAATAGAGGAGGTGTTACATCTGCTATAATCTGCTATAAGCGGCGTAATGCTGTTTTCCGACATCTACGCGAACGAAGTCGCGGGCACAGCTAGTATAAAAAATGTAAATGTTGCGAAGCGCATAACTCGAGAAGGGCTCGACCGATTCCGCAATTTTTTTTTTGTATGCGCCTTAAGGCCTTCGGAAGGTTTTAATAATTATAAAAAATGCGAAAACAATAGTAAAAACGATACTTTTCTTTTTCACATAAAAATATGCATACGATGCGACGGGATGGGTTGGAGGAGCAATAAATATAACGCGGACGAAGTCGCGGGCAGAAGCAAGTTGTATTAAATAAAAATGCTGCTACTGTATATAAAAAGCGAAACCATTAAAAAAGAAATAACTCTTATTATTTCGATATTATTCATAAATATCGGATGCGCACCTCTAGAGCAGAAGCGGGCAAATTAAGAAAAGCCGTGCCAGCCACGCCAGTGTCATCATACGGTGACAAGAAAGTACGTCATGACTGAACATAGTGCTGTGATGGTATTGCCTTACTTTTATCGACTGTTGTTTTGAATTGTGGGTTTAACGCCGAAACTGTGACACACATCGTATCATTTCTGTCATGAATGATAAAGCGGGATGAAATAAAACTCCTCTATTATATATTTCCTGTCTAGTAACCTTTTATTAAAAACATACTATATGTTAAAATAATAAATGGTTAGTGCTTTATCGATATCATTTCGAACTCACTACTATTTTGTAGGTATTAAAGGATGAATTTATAGCTTGGCGCTGAGGGCACGATTTTGCTTTTTTGTCGTGGCGCTCAAAAGGTTAGATTGTGTCAACAATAAGTGAAATTAAAAAAAATAAAAATTAATTAACAAAATCAGTTAAATAAAAAAAAAAAAAAACAATTACATGAACTACCCATATAAACTGTCAGTAGGAAAGCTAATTCTGGATTGAAAGAACATAAACATTGTCTTGAGTTAATCACAGCGACCAACTATTCTTATCGTTTAAGTAGTCGTTGATAGAATAGTATGCCTTTGAACAAAGGTTGGATTTTACTTTAGTTTTAAACTCATTAAACTGCAAATCTAGCAAAGCAGAGGGCAGCTTTTTATAAAAGGTAATACCAAGACCAACAAAAGAATTATGAACCTTATGAACCCGGTGAAAGGGAGCTAGTAGTTTGTCCTTATTTCTAGTATTAATGTTATGAATATCACTGTTTTTAGTGTACAAGTGTATATTTAGCCTAATATATAAGATGTTGGCGAAGATGAATTGTGATACCACCGTAAGAATACCAATATCTTTAAACAAATCTCTCAGAGAAACTCTAGCACCTAGTTGGTAAATCGCTCGAACAGCTCGTTTTTGAAAAACAAAAATATTATGAATGTCCGCGGCTTTGCCCCACAGCAGAATGCCGTAGGACATTATGCTATGAAAATAACTAAAATAGACTAATCGAGCTGTATCAACGTCCGTGTACTGTCTAACTTTCCTTACGGCGTAGGCGGCCGAACTGAGCCTTCCCGCTAGGCTTGATATATGTGATCCCCACTGAAGTTTGGCGTCTACTGTTATGCCCAGAAAAACTGCCGAGTGTACAGTATCAAGCACCTGATTATTTAAAACGATATTGGGTCCCAGATTCCTAACATTCGGTAAGGCAAACTTTATACATTTCGTTTTCTTAGCATTAAGAACTAGGTTATTTGTGGTAAACCAATCCGTAACCATTGAGAGCGCACTGTTCACGTCGTCAAAATCTTTTCTATTCCTGTCTACTTTAAAGATAAGTGAGGTATCATCAGCAAATAGTACAATGTCACAGATATTCTTTAAATAGAATGGTAAGTCATTAATATACACTAAGAATAAGAATGGACCCAGTATTGAGCCTTGAGGTACACCTAACTGAACTAGCAGCCCAGAAGATTTTACACCATTGACATCTACACATTGGTGCCTATTTTGTAAATAAGAACTTATGACATTGAGAGCTTCGTTTTGAACACCGTAATGACGTAGTTTACGCAAAAGTGTGTCATGGTGAACGCAATCAAAAGCTTTGGAGAGATCACAGAAAACTCCGATAGCATTTTGCGAGTTCTCCCATGCGTTGAAAATGTGTTTCAGCAGAGCAACACCCGCATCTGTTGTCGAACGACCTTTTGTAAAGCCATATTGCTCATTATGAAGGAGGCTATTTAAATTAAAATGTCTTAGCAACTGCTTGAGTATTAACTTTTCAAATATTTTACTAAATGCGGGTAAGATAGAAATGGGCCTAAAATTGCCAACGTTATTTTTATTAATGGTAAATTGCCTGTTTTAAATAATGGTATGACTTTAATACTCTTCATGAGGTCAGGAAAAGATCCCGAATAACACATTTATTAAAAGTTACAGCTAGATAGGGGGCTACGATGTCTATTATATTACTTAACAGTTTAATGGAGATGCCCCAGTAATCTCCACGTCACGAGGTGTTACATGTTCGAAACTAAATAAGCGACTACATCTGGGCACACTACTATGCAAAAGGTTTTCAGCTTTAGACGGGGACGAATTTAAGGAGCAAGTCGTAGTTATAGGTATGTTGGCAAAAAACTCATTAAATGCCTCAGATACATCGGCAGCTTTATTAACCAATTTGTTGTTAATCATAATCTCTAGTTGTTTTTCCTGTTTAACCGATTTACCCGTTTCATTGTTAATGATTTTCCTAGTGGTTTTTACTTTATTGCTTGAATTTTTAATTTGATCGCTTAAAAATTTAGATTTAGCGAAAGCACAGATTTTTTAAAATAACTTTGAATAATTTCTGACATACTCTAGAAAAGGAGTATCAAATATATATTTTTTTAAACCATATAACTCGTATAGTCTCGCTCTACTTTTATAAATACCTGGAGTAGCCCATTGGTTGAAGCTAACAGAGGTGCTATTAATGTCAATAGTTTTGGTCTTGAAAGTAGATTGGTATTCTTTGTGCACAATATCAAAAAGGGCTCCATAGATTTCATTAGGATTCTCGTGTTCTACTATAGATAGTGTAATCCTATGAGCAATATTATTTTTAAATTTGTTGCAACGACTAACTGTATAGGGCCTACATTATATTTTATGCGGCTTTTTTAGTAATGGCAAAGGGAAGCTGGCTAATAATCCACAGTGGTCGGACGTTAAGTCACTTAACACTAACTTATTTTTGGCATCACAATCACTAAATATATTATCAAGACAAGTCGAAGACGATGCCGTGATCCTAGTAGGTTGGAAAAACAAGTTTATTAAATTAAATGACTTAAGCAGATTGAGCAGTCTAATACTTAATGGAGTAACATCTAAAATATTAATATTAAAATCTCCACATAAAATTATACATTTATTAATTGATTTTAATTTATTGAGTGAGTCCTCCATGACTGACTCGAAACGAATAAAATCCCCAGAGGGTGGACGATAAACGCATATTATGACGTAACGCTCTAGTTCAACACAAAACAACTCAATAGTGCGCTCGATGGAAAGAGTAACTAAATCTAAACGTTGTTTACATTTCAACTTGTTTGAAACAAGAATTAATGATCCACCGCGTATAGCACTTTTTCTCACAAATGCACTTTGCACAGTAAAAAAATCATCACTCATAAACACTATTTCATGTTCTTTCAACCAGTGTTCAGTCAAACATAATACCTGAACATCATGGTTTTCGATAAATAAACTTAACTCTAGTTCTTTGCCGGGCAAACCCTGCATATTTTGATGAACAACATTCAACATATGCGGCTTACCCGTTGTGCAGGTACGGCGACAAGCCGGAGGACAGCCCGTTCCTGTGGGCGCACATGCGCGAGTACGTGGAGCTGACGGCCGAGGTGTTCGACGGCGTGCGCCTCGACAACTGCCACTCCACGCCGCTGCACGTGAGTGTCCTGTGAGTGTGTGTGTGCGTGTGTACGGCGCCGCGCTAAGGGAGTGTGTGTGCAGGTGGCGGAGTACATGCTGGACTGCGCGCGCAACGTGAAGCCCGACCTGTACGTGGTGGCCGAGCTCTTCACTAACTCGGACCATGTCGACAACATCTTCGTCAACCGCCTCGGTATCACCTCGCTTATTCGCGGTAAGACTAATTCATTGAAATTTTTAAACGGTGTTATTTGGCCGTGTGATGTGTTTTAGGTCAAATTTAGCCATTGAAATGTAACCCCCGATCTGTTGTCAGATTGATCAGAAATTAAGTACACACCTTTGATTTCGATGACAGTAAAATTTCATATATTCAGTTGGTATCTTTAAAAACCCAAGAAAGCCGACGTCGACGCCACAAAATTGGCGGATTACATATTATTTTTTTCACAACCTGCCAATATAGTTATCAAAGGAAAGGGCTTCACTAAGTATAATACAGTACGCAATAAAAAAAATCAAATTCAATATCGGCTATATTGGATTTTGTACCGCTGCAAAATTACGGAGTACATATTTTCTCATAACCCCTTCAATATGCGTATCAAATGAAAGGGCTTCACTAGTAGAATGCAGTACACTATGATAAAAAAAATTCTAATTCCAAATGTATTGAAGAGTGGGACTGTAATAAATTGTTAAGTAAAAAACCGCGTAATAAATAATGAGGAACTGAATTAGTTAAATACAATGAGAAACATGAGGTAACAAGAAACAACATAATTGCAAAAAAAAATAAACTTGAAAACAATAATAGTAAAATAGTTTAAAATAAAATTAAAAACACGATTCAATAGAAAACCAAACTAAAAAGTAGAAAATAATGGGAAAAAAGCGTGGGGTGCTTTTTAAGGTATTTTTTATTGATCCCCCCACGCTTTTTTCCCATTATTTTCTACTTTTTAGGGTTCCGTTGCCAAATGGCAAAAAACGGAACCCTTATAGATTCGTCATGTCTGTCTGTCTGTCTGTCCGTCCGTATGTCACAGACATTTTTCTCCGAAACTATAGGAGCTATGCTGTTGAAACTTGGTAAGTAAATGTATTCTGTGAACCGCGTTAAAATTTTCATACTACTATAGAAAAAAAAACAATAAATTTTGGGGTTCCCCATACTTAGAACTGAAACTCAAAAATTTTTTTTTCGTCAAATCCATACGTGTGGGGTATCTATGAATAGGTCTTCAAAAATGGTATTGAGGTTTCTAATATCATTTTTTTCTAAACTGAATAGTTTGCGCGAGAGACACTTCCAATGTGGTAAAATGTGTGTCCCCCCCGTAACTTCTAAAATAAGAGAATGATAAAACTAAAAAAAAATATGATGTACATAACCATATAAACTTCCACCGAAAATTGGTTTGAACGAGATCCAGTAAGTAGTTTTTTTTAATACGTCATAAATCGTAAACCGCAATTTACCTTCATTCAATCAAATCAAATTAAAAAAAACATTTAATTTCATAAACATAAACCTTATGCATAAACCGTGGATACCTACAGGTTTGTACGGAACCCTCGGTGCGCGAGTCCGACTCGCACTTGGCCGGTTTTTTAGTTTGGTTTTCTATGGAAGCGTGTTTTTTAGTTTTTTTTAACTATTATTTATTTTCTATTTTTTAGTGTTTTGAATTTTGAGACGTTGACATACGTCTCAAAATTCGAAACACCCAGCGAAGTTTGTGACGTATGTCAGCGTAGTTTTCGAAGACAGTTTTTTTGCTATCCTGGTAACCCTGGCAAGGATAATGGCACAAATTTATGAAATTATTGCATTGTCATCGGTCTTTGACAGGTGTGCAAAGTTTGAATGAAATCTGGTCGTTTAAAGTGGGTCAAAATCGCGCTATAAGGAGTCGGTTACAAACAAACATACTAACATACAACAAAAAAAACAACCAAACAAACAAACAAACATACAAACAAACAAACATACAAACATACAAGTGAAGCTAATATAAAGCGTGTAAAAAACGTTATACTCAAGAGGCCGTATACGAAATTTGCTCGATTTAGCCGATTTGCTTGATTTACAGACGTGCTTTTATTCCTTTAAGTTTTAATGCACAATATGAAATATCGTTTCAGTTATTATCAATGAATGAGCTTTTAGGGTTCCGTACCAAAATGGTAAAAACCGGCCAAGAGCGAGTCGGACTCGCGCACCAAGGGTTCCGTAAAAACCTGTAGATATTCACGGTTTATGCATTTTTTTTTTAATTTTTACATTTGAGTTGATTGAATGAAAGGTAAATTGCGGTTTAGGATTTATGACGTATTAAAAAAAAAACTACTTACTAGATCTCGTTCAAACTAATTTTCGGTGGAAGTTTAGATGGTTCTGTACATCATATATTTTTTGTAGTTTTATGATTCTCTTATTTTAGAAGTTACGGGGGGAAACACACATTTTACCACTTTGGAAGTGTCTCTCGCGCAAACTATTCAGCTTAGAAAAAATCAAAATATTAATAATTAAATATATTCAAACTAGGCTGAGAGTCAGCACTATTTGAACGTCAAAGTTACACAAGACAGTCCCCCCAAAACGCCCGCCCTTCGACACTTCCTAGTGCTTTAGCTTGGAAGAAGAAGTGGCGGAACAAATTCCCCAGCAGCACAGCTGTCTGTTAAGTTAGAAGAACTTGATTCTATACAATATTGTGTAAGTACTTAATTAATATTATAAAACAAAACATACATTATTCACCATATGTCAGCTAGCACACGCCAATATAACACAACAAAACACTGAAAACTAAACTCAAGCTGAAATAAATAATAAAACAAAATCGTAAACAGAACTTAAAACGTAAATAAAACCTCCAGGCATAAAAGGCGTGCCCGCTTACATATTCAACGATGCAAATTGATACATACAGCTAAGTTGAAGTTACAATAGTTAAACTAGGACCTCCGGACTAAAATAAAATAACAGTTAATACAAGTAACAATAACAAAAACCATGGTCAGCAAGACGACCAGTCACCACAAGCAGCACCCGTTCACGAGCATAACGCAAAGGTCAGCCATTACCCCCCTCGCCATATTTGAGGGAAGGTGGTAACCCGACCCCCGACGCTACCGCAAGCAGTGACATCTAAGGGAGCATAACGAACTTGCTGCCGGTTGGTCAGACAAGAATATTATGAACAGCTGACGAGGTCGCTAGCTAACTACATGTTGCAATACAACTCATTTAAAATCATTGTAATGAGTAGATTATGTCCACAATAAATGAAATTAAAAGAAAATAAAAATAAATTAACAAAATCAGTTAAATAAAAAATAAAAAACAATTATATGAACTACCCATATAAACTGTCGGTAGGAAAGCTAATTCTGGATTGAAAGAACATAAACATTGTCTTGAGTTAATCACAGCGACCAACTATTCTTATCGTTTAAGTAGTCGTTGATAGAATAGTATGCCTTTGAACAAAGGTTGGATTTTACAAACATAACATAACATCACGCTTTGTTTCCCCGAAGGGTTAGGCAGAGGTGTACCTATAGTACACCCACATTTCGCCTGTTATGTTGGATTTTACTTTAGCTTTAAACTCATTAAACTACAAATGTAGCAAAGCAGAGGGAAGCTTGTTATAAAAGGTAATACCATGACCAACAAAAGAATTATGAACCTTATGAAGCTGGTGAAACGGGGTTCGTAGTTTGTCCTTATTTCTAGTATTAATATTATGAAAATCACTGTTTTTAGTGTACAAGTGTATATTTGCCTAATATATAAGATGTTGGCGAAGATGAATTGTGATGCAAATGCACAATATGAAACAAGTGCGAGTCGGTCTTGCGCACCGAGGGTTCCGTACAAACCTGTAGGTATTCACGGTTTATGTTTATGAAATTAAATGGGGACACACATTTTACCACTTTGGAAGTGTCTCTCGCGCAAACTATACAGTTTAGAAAAAAATGATAATAGAAACCTCAATATCATTTTTGAAGAAAAATTCTTTGAGTTTCAGTTCTATGTATGGGGAACCCCAAAATGTTTTGTTTTTTTTTTTCTATTTTTGTGTGAAAATCTTAATGCGGTTCACAGAAGACATCTACTTACCAAGTTTCAACAGCATAGCTCTTATAGTTTCGGAAAAATAAAAAATAAATAATAGTTTATAAAAACTAAAAAACACGCTTCCATAGAAAACCAAACTAAAAAGTAGAAAATGATGGGAAAAAAGCGTGGGGTGCTTTTTAAGGTATTTTTTTATTGATCAGGCTGGGCATAGTATATGATTTTTTAGGGTGTTTCGAATTTTGAGACGTATGTCAGCGTAGTTTGTGACGTATATCAGCGTAGTTTTCGAAGACAGTTTTTTTGCTGTCCTGGTAACCCTGGCAAGGATGATGGCACAAATTTATGAAATTATTGTCATCGGTCTATGACAGGTGTGCAAAGTTTGAATGAAATCTGGTAGTTTAAAGTGGGTCAAAATCGCGCTATAAGGAGTCGGTTACAAACAAACATACTAACATACAAACAAACAAACAAACAAAAAACAAACAAACAAACATACAAGTGAAGCTAATATAAAGCGTGTAAAAATAACTTATACGTTAAAAAAAAAAAACGAATTGCTTACCCCTACATGTCACGAATTACTGTATTTTATTTAATTGTTGTTGTTGACCTTATTGCGTGCTGGCTCACAAGTCACACCGAAACGACGTGCCGTTTCGTGGAAATTGAATGTCGCTTAAAGAAATCAAAAATTATTTCTTCGACTTCGACCGCCAGTCGAGATCTGCCAGATCGCTGTGCATGATTCGGGGTCCAGAATGGCCCATGATCAAGCAGCCTTTGAGTGGCTTCTAAAATGGTCCTACCATTAGGGACGGCGGTGTTACGGATACCAAGAGCTCGCATACGACCTCTGCTCTCCCTCGCGTACATCCTGCGTCCTGCTCGTAAATTTTCACCACTTAATAAGTACATTCGCACCATAATAAAACTCACGGTTGGGGTAGTCTGACATCGCGCGACCTACGGGTTACGACAAGTTCGGCGCGGCGCGGCGCTGCGCGGGAAAACGGTAGATACAACGCCTCGACAGCGCATGCGTGCGCACACTGTCGCGGTAACACCGCCGCCTGAGTCACGTTGTGCCACGCGCTATTGTTGAATCATATTACGATATATGTCTGATATGTCGGGTGTAATCTGATGTGCCCGGTTAATGGCAATAGGCTCGCCCCCTATTACATGGGACTTAAACATAACTGGCGAAATGTGGGTGTACTATAGGTACACCTCTGCCTAACCCCTCGGGGAAACAAGGCGTGATGTTATGTTATGTTATGTCGGGTGTAAACATTTTACTGACTTAATGTCGGATAAAAATTAAGTATTGAAAAAATAATTGAAATGTGTTCTATTACAAATACTGAACCACCAAAAAAAAAATTGCGCACTGGTTAAAAAAAACTCCGGTATAGTTTAAAACAAAATCGCTTTTCATGTTCGTCTGCGTGACCCGCTTATATTTTCTAGAGTGCACTACACACTCATTTTTTAAAATATTAACTCCGCGTGGTTTATGTGTATAATAAAAGAAATCTCGATGTTATGTCAAGAAAAAGTGTAAGTTGGAGTAAAATCCGTTCGAAGCATGCAGGTGGGTTGCTAGTGCATGAATAAATGTGTGTGGACGCAAGTCCGGAGCAAAATCTGTAGTGTGCGTTGCGCTGTCCGCAGAGGCGATGAGCGCGTGGGACTCCCACGAGCTGGGACGCCTCGTGCACCGCTTCGGCGGCCGCGCCGTGGGCGCCTTCCTGCGGGCCCCGCGCCGCCCCGCGCGCCCCCGCGTGGCGCACGCCATGCTGCTGGACCAGACGCACGACAACCCGTCGCCGCTGGACAAGCGCAGCGTGTTCGACGTGCTGCCCACGGCCGCGCTCGTGGCCATGGCGTGCTGCGCCACGGGCTCCACGCGCGGCCTGGACGAGCTGGTGCCGCACGCCGTGCACGTGGTGGACGAGGCGCGCCTGTACGCGGCCTGGGGCGACGGCGAGGCGGGCGTGGGGCCCGAGCGCGGCGTGCTGGCGGCGCGCCGCGCGCTCAACGAGCTGCACGCCGAGCTGGCGGCCGCGGGCTACGACGAGGTGTTCGTGGACCAGATGGACGCCGACGTCGTGGCCGTGACGCGCCACGAGCCGCGCTCGCGCCAGGTCAGTGCTACCTCTGCTACGACGAGGTGTTCGTGGACCAGATGGACGCCGACGTCGTGGCCGTGACGCGCCACGAGCCGCGCTCGCGCCAGGTCAGTGCTACCTCTGCTACGACGAGGTGTTCGTGGACCAGATGGACGCCGACGTCGTGGCCGTGACGCGCCACGAGCCGCGCTCGCGCCAGGTCAGTGCTACCTCTGCTACGACGAGGTGTTCGTGGACCAGATGGACGCCGACGTCGCCGATGGCATAACAATCGCCCCAGCAGTACAGCTGTCTGTGCAATAAAAAGAACTTGATCCTATACAATAGTAAGTAGTAAACATTAAATTAAATCATTTGCCATATGACAGCTAGTCAACCCAATATACCAACAAAAGACCTAGATTTCTGACCTAGCATAGACTGGCTTGTTAGTCTAGTGGTTAGTGACCCTGACTGCTAAGACGGAGGTCGTGGGTTCCATAACGTACAAATATTATACAGTTATTTTATTATACAATGCTTTGCAAGGCGCGAGACAAAGCGGACGTGTGTTTCGATTATAATGCAATAAACAATTACTACAAATACATATAATTATTTGCGACGTCAGTGTAACAGTAAAGTGTGTCGCGTGTGACTCTTGCCGACTAACATGTGCAAGATAAGCTAAATAGTTTTACAAAGAACAGACAAAGTGTTACGGTTAGCATGTCTAACCCAGGATCGAGCCCGTTTTGTCGTAGTCAATTACTACGGCGAAGTCCTCCACCGACACCTACCGAACCAGTACCTGCAAGTGACCCAAATCCACCAGCACCCGCGGATAATGAACTGCCGAGTGAAGTTATCAGCACGCAGGAGATCCAGAGATGGGTGGGATCTATTGATGCCATTTTAAACGAAGTTTGCAGTATTTTTGGGGAAGGGAAAATGAACTCAGAACAGAAGCTTCGCGTCTTCACCCTTTGCAGGAAGGTCTCAAGTGGGACCTCACAGATGGCCGTGTTATACCAATCGTTGAAGCAGAAAACGATTGCAGCTCATACTACAATTCAGCACCTCCAGGATTACCAGAATGTTGTCCAATCTCTCCAGCAGTTTCAAGACGCCATAGAAACAAAGCTGAATAAATCGGAAAATACTTCCTATGCAAGAATGGTGAAGAAAGGTCCCGATAACTTTGTCCGTCCTGCGAATTTGAGCTCAGTCGCCATCTATCCCAGCGATAAGACCCAAACAAGTGACGACACCAAGTCACTTGTTCAAAAGATAATATCGCCCGAGCAACTGAAGCTTCACGTCCGTGGCCTCAGAAAAGTGAAAAATGGGGGCGTTTTGATTAGCACCGACAACCAAGGCGATATTGAGAAGCTCAGAAAATCGGAAAGGTTAGCATCATCTGGCCTTACAATAGAAGAACCTTCTAAACGCCGCCTGAGAGTCGCTGTTATTGGTGTCCCCGTTACCCTTACTGAGCAGGAGGTATTTGACTGCATCTACGAGCAAAACCTCTCAGACAAGTTACCGAATATAACCCGTGAGTCCTTCCTTGAGAGTATTAAATTGAGCCATAAATCGGGTAAGAAAGACCTTCCCACCTGTAACTACATCTTGGAAATACCCGCTAGCATTAGAAAATTACTCATCAATCAAAGCCGAATTTTTATTAATTGGACATCATGCCCCGTGAGAGACTTCACTATAGTCACTAGGTGCTTCAATTGCCAGCAGTTTGGTCATGCAGCCAAGTTTTGTCGAGAAACCAGTCCTACTTGCAACCACTGTGGAGAGGCTGGACACTCATTCAAGGAATGCAGCAGCAAATCTCCCTCTCAATGTGCTACGTGCAAACGCTTTAAAAGAAAATGTGACCATCCCACTGGTGATGTAAGTTGCCCAGCGCGCACATATGCGGAAACTAATTATATTAACTCAATAGACTATGAAGGCGCCTAAGAGCGCCACCGATTATTGTATTTAGTAGCACGTAAACAGGTAGCGTATAGTCTATTTATATTTCCACTTAGTTTGTAACGATCATGACAAATCAACTAATTTGTGATCTAGATAGTTTTTCTGTATCTGAATCTACAACCTGTAATGTTGAGGACTGTAAACACCTTCTTCCTTCTGATGTCAAAGCGTTAACCTTGCTTACACAGAATATTCGCAGTATTAATCGAAACATGAATGGCTTTGAAGTGTTATTACAGAATCTTGACATATGCTGTGATGTTATCGTCTTAACAGAATGTTGGTTGTCAAAACAGACTGTCAACTTACCATCTCTTGACGGGTATTATTCTTACAGAACTGAGAGAAATATAAACCAAAATGATGGATTAGTGGTATATATCAAAAATAACCTACGTGTAATAAAAGAAGAGCCGGAATTCCAGGATAGTAATTGCTTAATAATTAAAATTAGTACCGATACAGTAGTCATGGCTATTTATAGGCCTCCGTCTCAAAATATTGACAGATTTTTAGACTCACTCGACACAAACTTAAAAACCTTATCATCATTTAAAAACATAGTACTTTTGAGCGATATTAACATAAACATTGTTCCTGAGAAAACCGAAACACATGTACATAATTATCTGAACATTTGCTCATTTCATGGACTTTTACCAGCTCACTATAACCCCACGCATCAGACCGGCTCATGCTTAGACCACGTTATTCTAAAATCTAAAAATCCATCCAAAACATTTGTTACTAATTCTTCGCTTACCGATCACCAAGCTGTTTTACTAACATTGCAAATGTGCTCACCTAGAAAAAACTGCATGCGTAGCTACACTAAAGTAAATATGACAAACCTCGAAAATGACTTACGCGGTATTAATTTCGACCCTGTTTATAGTACAAACGATGTGAATATTTCTTTACAGTACTTCATAAATTTGCTACAATTTTCAATAAACAAAAACAAATTTACTCATACAATGCCTAGAAGGTATAGTTGCATCAAACCCTGGATCACACCCGGTCTCATCCGTTGTATAAGACATAGAGACAAACTTCACCTTAAATTGAAACTTGCACCTGATAGCGAAATACTTTCTGTTACATATAAAAGGTACCGGAACTTCTGCAATAATCTTCTGAAAAAAGTAAAAAATCAGTATGATAAAAATGCATTACAGAAGGCGGGAAAAAATAGTAAACTTGTCTGGAAATTTATAAAAACGAATACATTTGCATCAAAAAGTCCCGAGCCTCCACTTGATTTACTATCTACAGAGACAAACCCATCCGAAGCAATGAATAAAGTGAACAACTTCTTTGCTAACGTTGGTAAAAAACTGGCTGAAAAATCGTTAAATTCTAATATTTTATCCCCTCATAAGCCGACTGTGACTTCCTCTACAGTAAATTCTTTTGTTTTATTAGATACCGACGTTACCGAAGTTGAAAGATTATTATTCGAGTTAAAGGATTTATGTGCTACTGGGTGGGATGACATACCCAATAATATACTTAAAAGATTTAGATACCTATTTGCCCCTCCACTAACCTACATTTTTCAGCTTTGTTTATCTAAAGGAATATTCCCCAAGCTCCTTAAAAAAGCTGTGGTCACTCCTGTATTCAAGTCTGGAGACAAGAACTGTGTCAATAACTACAGACCAATTTCAGAGGTAACAGGACTATCAAAAATTTTAGAAAAAAATATTAATTGTAGGTTGATAAAATATCTGGAAGATAAGAAACTACTTTCAGATAATCAGTGTGGATTTAGGCCCAAAAGATCAACTAGCCAAGCAGTGCACAAATTAACTAATTATTTTGCTACCAATCTAGATAATAGTATGCATACAATTTGTATCTTTGTAGACCTTGCCAAGACTTTCGATACTATTTCTTATAATTTACTATTGCACGAGCTTGAAACACTTGGGATAAGAGGAGCCCAACTTAATAAAAGTTGGGCTCCTCTTATCCCAAGTGTTGCTTTTGCTGATTATCTCAGCGATCGTCATCAATGTATAAAAATAGGGCAGTATACTAGTTCTGAACTTAAAAACACTTGTTTTGGCATTCCACAGGGTAGCATTTTGGGACCCACCTTATTTTTAATCTATATAAATGAACTGTGCAGCCTACCACTTCAAAATGGTGTCATAATTTCTTATGCGGATGACACCGCTCTACTTTTCTCAGCTAAATCCAAAATTGAGGTTTTGATAAACCTCAATGTTAAAACCAGACTGTGCGTGTTGATACACGCATAGTCTGGTTTTAACATAGTGTCTGATTGGCTCCATAATAACATCCTAACATTAAATGCAGATAAAACAAAGTACATTTTATTTACAATGAGAAATACTAACATACCGTTTACTAATCCAAACATATACGCTCATAATTGTCGTACGTCCGCTGACACCGCATGTCCTTGTCCCACTTTAGCTAAAGCTGACCATTTAAAATATCTAGGTGTCACTATTGACTCCAATTTAAATTTCCGTAAACATATCGAATTACTCTGTATCTAATACAGAGTAATTCGATATGTTTACGGAAATTTTTCGCAAATTAATATATGTTTTTAAAAACTTACGGAACATAGCCGACTATAAATTAATTAAACAAGTTTATTTAGCTTTGTGCCAATCCATTCTTACCTATTGCATAACTTCATGGGGTGGTGCAGGTGGTGCTGCAAAAACAATTTTACTTCCTCTTGAGCGTGCTCAAAGAGCATGTCTAAAGGTTGCTACCTTTCGCCCTTTTAGATTTCCTACGCACCAGCTCTACATAGCATGTAATGTACTAACAGTAAGGCAATTATTCATTTTAAGCATCGTATTACACCAGCACACTGCTCTTCCTTTTGATCCAGTACCTTCTGACAAGAGAAGAAAGGATTTGGTTTGCATAAAGCCTCAAACTAGACATGCGTTTGCTAAGCGATTTTTTGTGTTCTTAGGACCTCTTCTGTATAATAGACTTAACAAGTTATTAAGCATCTATAGTTTAAGTTATAAAAAATGTAGTACAATGTCATCAGAATACTTAGCGGTACTTAATTACACAGACACAGAAAAACTTCTAGAAATTATGTCATGATTATAATTTATTCCTTCGTAAGTATTTATTTTTGTAGTATTTACACTCGCTTAGTTTTAGGAATTATTGTTTTATTGTGTTGTTTTAGTAATGTGCTTTTTCTCATAGTTACTAATAGATTACTTTTATATAAATTATGCTTAAAATATTAATGCACCAATGTAATTGAAATGTAAAGTGATGGCCTGAAACACAGGTTTGAATTAACTTAGATCGGGCGGGTCGCTACTTTACATTTAATTCCGATAAATCATTATCTGCACTTGTGATAAAAATATTTTAGAAATAGTTTATCTTTAGGCATTATAATTGTATGGGAAATTTAATACTGTTTGCTAAATGTCCTCTTTTTGTAATCGTTTTATTAAATAAATTATTATTATTTATTTATTATTATTATTTGTTCTGTGTCTGGGTATAATTTATCTTTAAAAATATATAAGTATATTTATCAGTTGTCTGGTTGCCATAGTAAAGGCTCTGCCTGGTTTGGGATCAGATAGCGGTGTGATGGTTATTATTATTCGAAAATTCGGTAAAGCGAACTTTACATATTTGATTTTATTATCTTTGAGAACTAGGTTATTTGCCGTAAACCAATCCGTAACTATTGAGAGTGCGCTGTTTACGTCGTCAAAATCTTGTCTATTACTGTTTACTTTAAAAAATAACAGAAGTTTCATCTGCAAACAGTACAACGTCACAAATAACTTTTAAATAAAATGGTAAGTCATTGCTTACTAAAAGTACGATGTCAATGCGGGAACGCACGGTGGGCTGAAAATCGCATCAATCAGCAGGATCCATTTCTAGCCAAAAATGGCCCTTCAAAATTCAAGTCTCTATTTATTTATATTATTTATTTATAGTTAATTAAAACGGTACAACACCAATTACATTAATTAACATAGAAACAGATGATAGGTTGACAATACTAATATCAATTTAAACAAGTAAATTAAAAACTAATATGGAACAGAGCACTTCCTTGCATACTTTCTCTCGCAGAACACCAGACATATACGCATAATTTTATTCCATTCATCAACAAACATATCACATTCAGGGTTGGCAGTCAGAAGAGTATTAAAGCATCTTTAATGTACGACAGACCGGGGGATTCGGCTCTGGCTACAATCTTAGATGGCAGTTGCGCAAAAAGATTGTGCCGGCGGTTCTGACGGTGTCCGATATATTAATCAGGCACAAATAACCGACACAAAAAAAAGGCCATGGAGCTTTGGGTAGTCGATACGTCCCCGTAAAGTCTTACAGGCTCCTGGTTTTCTGGTTTTCTGTATTTTTTCTAACAACAGTGTTTGACTCGCGGTATAGGGGTGCCAAACACAGGCACTGGACTCTAGTTTGCTGCGAACCAGAGCGGTGTACAAAATCCTGATAACATTTGGATTGCGAAAGTCACGAGCATTTCGCAAAACAAATCCTAAGCGCCTGAAAGATTCCTTCGCAAGGGCAGAAATATGATCTGTAAAAGTCAGACCGCGGTCGAAGGTCACTCCCAAAACTTTTATGATGGTGACCCGAGTAATTACTTCACCGCCCAAACTATATTCGTAATGAATTGGTCGCAACCCTCTACCGTATGTCATGACGTAGCAGTGGCGCAGGTAACTAATAAGCCGATTCCTGTTGGCTTCCCTTAGGAAATTATGACAGTCAGTAGTTCTCAGCAGTGTTTAATAATCACACTGAATGTATTTAATCTTACACCATAAAATTAAAGTATTACAAAACCCCAACCTACATTAAAAAAATATTTGTCTTTATATTCCAACGAAAACAAAACATTTAACGTGCGCGCGAAATTCGCGCGGCACCGCGCGTGAAGATTTTTCTGCAGTATAACTCGCTGACAACGGGTCATGAAGTACATCAATTTCTATACAAAATCATCTCGTCATGACGTCACTTTAGGTCACGTGCCACGAATTTTTTGAGGCCTTGGGAAGCCGGAATAATTCGAGTTATGAACGAGTTAGACAGACATATTCCTAATATCGGTCCATTCGTTGAATTTCGTAAGTACCTGGTTCGTGTCGGATGGAAGCTCCCCGGCCCCCTTCGCTCGCTCGACCAGGGTTACCAACTTAGGGGTTTTCCCCCCAAATTTAGGGGGTAAATAAGAGGGATGGAATTTTTTTAGAGGCGTTCTATTTTTAGGGTTATTCTTAAGGGTTATTGGCATCTTATATTTCTCATTATGTTTTTGATTACAATAAAAGTATTAGCGACATCTAGTACGGTTCCTAGATACTAAGAATGCACAGGGAATGATAAACAAATGTCGCGTAATAAATTAGACAAATATTACTACTCTGTGCCGGTCTATGATTACTGAACATTCGTTGGTTGTTAGTTTTAAGGGGAATTTTCCAGTAATTGTGACAATTTTAGGGGTTTTTAACTTAAGCTTAAGGGTAAATATTTTTGGGTGTTGGTAACTCTGCGCTCGACGCAACAGTAATTTTGTCATTTTGTTGATACTTGTAGTTTTAGCATTTATTTCGTTGTATTCATATAAGTTATTAGTGTAACAATTAGAATTAGATAATTGTGAGTTTGTTGTGAAATTGTGAGTTTGTTGTGAAATTGTGCGTTCGCAATTAGGAATTTGCGGTAAGTCGATAGATTAGCAAGTTGAAATTACCTTTTTAGAGTAGATTTGAAAAGTTATTAGTAGGATGGCGGCATTAATAGTTTTAGATTGTTGTGTGACAGATTATTTGTTTCGTGAGGAAACATGCTTTTCAAGGTTAAGTTTTGAAAATAAGAAACACATAATTAGGTTAGGTCGTGCGATGGGTTTTTCAAACATTTTTATGTTTCCCTTTACGATAAATATCAATGGCTGATCGGTAGTTGTAAATTGAATAAGATGTTATGTTTTCCATGTTTACTTTTCTCAGATTCTAGTAGTTTATGGAATAAAGGGGGCTTTACAGATATTAACTCATCGAATGCCGTAATTAGAGACACAATAGAAAGACAATTGCTTATGTCGAACTGTGTAACTCAAGGGGTTAATAATCTGACGAATTCATAAAAAACATGTTCAGACTGACATGACAGACTGAATATGCTTTATATTCGTAGCTGTTTAGATTTACATGACTTCGAGAATAGTAGGATAGAACCATTTTTCACTAATTCGTATGAAGGTCATAATAGGAAAGTAGGTCGAAATAGGAATTTAATGAAACGGTTTATTGACACCGTTATTTTGTTAGGTAAACAAGAAGTAACTTTTCGCGGCCACGATGAACGTTCGAATTCTGATAACCGCGGTAACTATATAGAAACCTTGTTATATCTGAGCAAGTATGACACCGTAATGGACTCTCATTTGGAAGTATGTTCTTCAGTTCAGAACCCCGCGTTTTCTGGTCTCTCTAGTGATATTCAAAATGATTTAATACATAGTATTGCATCCGTTTTACGAGACCACATTAGAAACGAGATAGATAAAGCTCAATTTCTGCCTGTAATGATTGACGAAACTCCCGATGTCAGTCATAGGGAGCAATTGACTGTAATTTTTCGATATTTATCTGGAACTGGAATCGAAGAACGATTCCTAGTTGTTACGATGTTAGCGGAAGTCGAACTGCTGAAGTTTTATCCAAACAGTTGTTAGAAATACTCTACCAGTATCGTTGTAGGAATAAGTTTTTAAGTAACTGGACTACGTGCGCCACGTCCGGCCTAGTTAAGCTTTTTTTTTTGCTCCGGCTTACCTCTCATCACCCTTCAAATTCAAAAATCAAATTCAAATTCAAATTACCACTGCGACGCCACTGTGACGTAGCATTTGTTTGTGTTAAAAACAATTTGCTTACAATGCTCAACTCATAGATAGCATCAATATCTCTCTGTAGGGGTTTGCAATCCTCATCCGTTCGGCTTTGTACGACTAACTTAAGATCGTCGGCATATAGCAGGCATTTGGCAAACATAACATTAGTTATTAGGTCATTGATCATGATCAGGAATAAAGGCGGCCCCAACACAGATCCCTGACTTACGCCCGAGCGTGTATTATGGGGCTTTGACTCAAAGCAGCCATGTCTTACAAACTGCTTGCGGTGACGCAGATAGTCGGAAAAAAAAGTAAGAAGCCCGGAGGAGAAACCTACAGCCCCCAGCTTTGTCAAAAGTACGTCGTTGTCAACTCTGTCGAATGCTTTCCGGAAATCGAAGTACAGAGCGTCGACCTGCCCACCGATGTCCAAGCCACGGGATATGTAGTCCACGTGAATCAATAAATTCGAATCTACGGAGCGGACCGGCCGAAAACCGTGTTGGGCTTCAGAGAAGCACATATTTACGCGTTTGTAAATGAAAGCTTGGAGTATTTGCTCGAAAACCTTGGCAATAGTAGGCAAGATAGCAATGGGTCGGTGTTCCTCAACTGATGTTTTGTCACTGGTTTTAGGGATTGAAGTAACTCGAGAAGTTTAACATTGAATGGGGTATACGCCAGATTTAAGGGCTAGATTAAAGATATGGCATAGCGGGGCTGCCAAGATGTCATGAAATCCCTTAAGGGTACCACCCGGAATGTTGTCAGGGCCAACCGTGCTACAGGGTTTGAGTTTAGCTATCGCCTTAACTACATCCGGTGGGGTTAAACGGGGTAGAGGAATGTTATCTCCCTCAATACTTATATTACATTTCCTACAGTCCAATTCAGGTGTATCGAACAGAAAAACGCTAGCAAAATACTGAGCAAATGCCTCGGCCGCCTTGATACCCGAAAAAGTCTCACCATTAAACACCTCGTTAGGCTCGAACCACCACCCACCCCTTTATCGCAGGCTAGATACGTGCTGCCAATACTGTCGCGGATTTTGGCCTATGTTATTTTCTAGAGTATTGCAATACGATGTGTAGGCGGCCTACTGTGTTCTTACTTTAAGATCAGACCGCAAAGCACTAAACTCCGCATATACAAGATCACAGAGTGAGATTTTCCATTTACTATGCAGTTTGGTTTTACGCTGGGTATCGTTTACAAAATTTTTAGTAAGTGTGTTGGAGGGCTGACGCACAGTCCTTGTAGCTTTTATTTTGTGTACTAAGCTTTTTACTGTAGTTTGAATCATAATGATTTTTTTTGTTGCTGTTATTTTGTGCACTAAACATTTAACTGTAGTTTCTGTTTCGGACCGTTCGATTAGTTACTCTATGCGCCTTCGGAACGCGCCCGAACGGAATGACATCTGACTTGACAGTTTGACTTTGACACTTCCTCTTTGATTTTGTGCTTGAAAAGGGATGGCGGGTCCTCGTGGCGTCCCGACCCCTTTTGTTAAATTAATCCCTTAGAACGGGTCGTTTTGGTGGACAATAAGTCATGACCCATTGTTTTGTGTAAATAACCCCAATTTGGTGAATTAATACGGGTTGAATTTGGATATTACTTGACATTGAAGAACTTTGAAGGTTAAGTGGAAGTGACGCTATTGGGAACGAGTGATTTGAGGACCGCATGCTGTGATTGCCTCCAGCCTTATTGCAGCGGATTGTAAACTGGAGAATACTCATAACGTCACAACACGATACATATACACTCACTTACATACATAACTCCAGGTAGCCCCAAGGAGCTGGTGTTCGTCTACCCACAGGTAAGTTCTTTTGTTGTATTGTAGGTGAGTTCCTTGAATTGTACTTGTATTGTCTGCTCCGCGTACGGCGGACTAGTTTCGCTAGCCACTCTTGTCTCTAGAGCCCCACGATTACAACACTTCCACTGCGCTATTGAAATCGTAATGTGAGGTCTAGTCTGGCAGCGAACACTTTCAATCATAATTAAGTTTGTTGTTGCTGGTCATGTTGTGCGATTACGCTTTGGGTGATAATCAGGTCTAAACCTATAATGTGAACCTCGTGAAATATTGTGATTGTTACCTGTTGTAGTTCCCTTGTGAATAAATAAATCAGACTGGAAACCGCCTATTTCCGAGGGTTATTTTCTTTTTCTTAGGAATAGAAGAATCAAATAAGTCGTACATAATTTTGTAAAACTCACCAAATATGACTATGAAAGGCAATTTTCAGTCCACCGTGCGGTGGTGAAGTGTGGAGTGTGTCTAATGACGTTTATGTGTGGCAGTCGGTGATCCTGCTGGCCTTCACGGCCTTCAGCGCGCCCGACGCCACCGGCGGCGCCCGCCACGTCGCGCCGCTGCGCTTCGAGGGGCAGCTGGACGAGATCCTGCTCGAGGCCTGTCTGCGCCACAAGGACCACCGGTACGATATCGATGAACAGGCACACGATATAACATCACGTACAAACACACCTATTTAACGAACTGACTCGAATACGATTTTTCAATTTATTGATTAAAATGGCTGCCACCTTCAAATTCAGAATCCATTTCGCATTAGTGGTCGGTTTATAGTTGTCGTTTAGAAAAGAAATTATAAGCTGCTTAATAGCACGATCACACGAGAGTCGGGGCGTCGTTCTGTACCATCCCCTGCCCGCAGCACGGACGGGCACGCGCTGCGGCCGCCCGGCGCCTTCACGCGCCACGCGCGCGTCATCAACGGGCTCGACGAGTACGAGTGCAGCGTGCGGCGCGCCGTGCCGCTGGCGCAGTCCGGCGTGTTCGCGCACTCGCGCCAGGACGGCGCGCACACCGTGCTGGAGCTGCGCGCGCTGCTGCCCGGCTCCGTCGTGGCGCTGCGCGTGGCCCCGCGCGCGCCGCACCGCGCCGCGCTGGCCGCGCTGCAGCGCCACGTGGACGCCCTGCACGCCGCGCCGCGCGCCGACCCGCTGGGCCTGGCGCCCGCGCTGGCCGACCTGGACCTGGCCGACTTCAACGCGCTGCTGTACCGCTGCGACGCGGAGGAGCGCGAGGCGGGCGGCGGCGGCGTGTACGACGTGCCGGGCCGCGGCCCGCTGGTGTACGCCGGCCTGCAGGGCGCCGCCTCGCTGCTGGCCGAGCTGGCGCCGGCCGACGACCTGGGCCACGCGCTGTGCGACAACCTGCGCGCCGGCGACTGGCTGGTGGAGTACACGTGGCGCCGCCTGGAGCGCGAGCCGCGCCTGGCCGGCGTGGCGGCGCGCTACCGCGACGTGCTGCAGCCGCTGACGGCGCTGCCGCGCTTCCTGCTGCCCGCCTACTACGAGGCGCTGCTGCTGGGCCTGTACCGCGGCGTAGCGCGCGCGGCGCTGGCGCGCCTGGCGCCCTGGGTGCGCGGCGCGTCCTTCCCGCGCGCGCTGGCGCTCACCAGCGTGCAGCTGGTGGGCGCGCTGCCGTCGGCGCCGCTGCCGCCCTTCTCGCCCGCGCTGCCGCCGCCGCGCCCCGCGCGCGCGCTCAGCATGTCGGCGGGCCTGCCGCACTTCGCGGTGGGCTACATGCGCTGCTGGGGCCGCGACACGTTCGTGGCGCTGCGCGGCCTGTTGCTGCTCACGGGGCGCTACCAGGTGCGCGCGGGAGGCGCAAGGGGGCGCAGGGCCGGGCCCGTCGCGGGCGACGGCTCGCCTGACGCTCGTATTCTGTTACAGGATGCGCGCTTCCACATCCTGGGTTTCGCGGCGTGCCTGCGCCACGGACTCATCCCGAACCTGCTGGACGGCGGGCGCAACGCTCGGTTCAATTGTCGCGACGCCGTATGGTGGTGGCTGCACAGTATAAAGCAGGTAAACGAGTTCTCGTCGACGCCTCGCTCGGGCTCGATGAGAACGTATCGGTATGAAATGCTCGTCCGCCCGCAGTACTGCAGCGAGGCGCCGCAGGGCGCGGCGCTGCTGTCGGAGCCGGTGGCGCGCCTGTTCCCGACGGACGACGGCGAGCCCGCGCCGCCCGGCGCCGCCGACCAGCCGCTGCACGACGTCATGCAGGAGGCGCTGGACGTGCACTTCCAGGTGAGTGACCGCGGTGGCCGCCGCCGGCCGTGACGTCACGTGCTACCCTCCCGTCCATCCGCAGGGGTTGGTGTTCCGCGAGCGCAACGCCGGCCGCGCCATCGACGCGCACATGTCCGACAAGGGCTTCAACGTGCAGATCGGCGTCGACCCCGAGACCGGCTTCCCGTTCGGCGGTAACGACGCCAACTGCGGCACCTGGATGGACAAGATGGGCTCGTCCGAGCCGGCCGGCAACCGCGGCAAGCCGGCCACGCCGCGCGACGGCAGCGCCGTGGAGCTGGTGGGACTGGCCTACAGCGTCGTGTCCTGGCTGGCGACCCAGCAGCGCGCCGGCCGCTACCCCTACCCCGGCGTGGTGCGGCGCCACCGCGACGGCAGCCTGACGTCCTGGAGCTTCGCACAGTGGGCCGAGCGCATCCAGGCGCACTTCGAGCGCTGCTTCTGGGTGCCGCCCGCGCCCTCCGCCGCCGACCTGCGGCCCGACCTGGTGCATCGCCGCGCCATCTACAAGGACAGCCACGGCGCTTCGCAGACCTGGGCCGACTATCAGCTGCGTTGCAACTTCCCCATCGCCATGGCCGTGGCGCCCGAGCTGTTCGACCCGCGCCACGCCTGGCTGGCGCTGGACGCGCTGGAACGTCATCTGCTGGGTCCGCTGGGCGTCAAGACGCTGGACCCGGCCGATTGGGCCTACCGCGGTGACTACGACAACTCCAACAACGGCGACGACCCCAGCGTGGCGCACGGCTTCAACTACCACCAGGGGCCCGAGTGGCTGTGGCCGCTCGGCTTCTACTTGCGCGCGCGCCTCGCCTTCGCGCACGACTGCGGCCGCCACGCGCGCACCGTGGCCGCCGCCTACGCCGCGCTGGCGCCGCTACTGGCCGAGCTGCGCACGGGCGAGTGGCGCGGCCTGCCCGAGCTCAGCAACGCGGGCGGCGCGCGCTGCGCCCACTCGTGCCGCTCGCAGGCCTGGAGCTCGGCCGTCGTGCTGGAGGCGCTGCACGACCTGCGCCTGGCGCAGCGCGCGCGCCCGCTGGCCGCCGACTGACGCGCGCGCCGCCTGCGCCACGCGCGCCGCGGGCCCGAGCCGCGCCGCCTGTACAGCGTGCCCTACGAGCCCGCGCCCGCGCCGCGCCCGCTGGCCGCGCTGCGCCGCCTGCTGCGCCGCGCGCGCCCCGCCGCGCGCCTGTCGCGCTCCATCTACAACCTGCTGGGCCGCCGCGCCGGCGAGCTGGCCACCGTCGTGTACAGCGACCGCTACTTCCGCTACGGCCTGCCGCTGGCGGCGCGGCCCGCGCCCCTGCGCCGCCTGGTGGGCGACGAGCTGGGCGGCGGCGCGCCCACCGAGCGGCGCGCGCCCGGCGCCGCGCGCGCGCACGTCATGCCGCTGTGCGCGCCCGCACGCGCCGCGCCGCGCGCCGGCCTGCTGCAGGCGCCGCGCGCGCGCGCTTCGCCGCCCGCGCGCTACGTAGCGCGCCGGGCACGTCGCGCGGCGTCGCGCGTGCTGCGCGTGCTGCGGGAGGCGCGCTTCGAGGAGGAGGTCCCGGCGGCGTGCGAGGGCGCGTGGCGGCGCTCGCTGGACTACCGGCAGGGCGCGGGCGGCGTGGCGCCGCGCCTGGCGCCGCCGGGCCGGGCGCGCCGCTGTGCGCCCCCGCCCCGCGCGCCCTCCCCCGAGGAGGCGGCGCCGCGGCCGCAGTTCGCGCTGGACGCGACGTCGCTGTACTCGGCGCGCTCGACGTCGCCGTGCAGACTGTCGAAGGCGTCGCCGCGCGCGTCGTGCAACCTGTCGACGTCGGCGGAGGGCGACAAGGCGGGCTCCATGGCACTGGCGCGCAAGGTCCTGAACACGGAGCGCTACAACAACGGCGCGGTGCTGGCGCGGCGCGGGTCGCGCGGGTCGCGCGGGTCACGCGAGTCCCGCGGGTCGCGCGGGTCCCGACGCTTGCGCGCTACGATCCGCGCGATGCTCGCGGTGAGCGGTCTGTTCTATGCGCTCTCGTTCCTCGCGTTCTACTTCCTGAGCCTGCCGTAGATTGCGAGCAGAGGATGCTATTTTTTTTATTTGAGTGCCATAATATGTTAGTTGTAAGCGTCTCTACTAAGTTTGCGGCCAGAACCGCTCTGTGCCGATCGCAGTTACGCGAATAATTATATCCCTATTATTCTGTTATATTTTTAGAATTTTTACGAAACGTTAATTCAATGAGCCTACTTGTGATGTTATATTATATGTATAGTAACACAATTTGATTCTAAAAACCACAGAGCCCCGATTATGTTGATTATAAATTTTTTATATTAAAAAAAATTTGTTCGTAATAAGAAAATGTACCTATAAGCAGAAATAAGGATATTATGAAATCGTAAATTATTTTGCTAGTTTATTTAAAGCATGTAAGAGTATGTTTTTATGTGCTTCCATAGTAAATTATAATGTAATGTTTATAAAATATTGGGTGTTTTATTCGACCGTTATAAGTAGTCTTTCTTTTTGGGTTTTTGTAATTTGCAGTATATTTATTTATTTATTTATTAACTATGGATGACTTACAGCTAAAACAAACAGAATAAAAAATTGTGTGTGAGACTGACAGCCAATTAAAAGTCATCACTTATAGGAACAAATTAGAAAGAAAGAAAGAGTGTGGACATCACAACACAGTTACCAAAAAAAAAAGAATAGAAGGAAAAAAACAGTATAACATTCATGCTTAAACTAAATTCACATTTTATATTCAAAGCGAGAATCAAAGCCAGGACACACAAAATCTTAGTTAAAAAAACCAAGGCTCAGGCTCTTTCTGGCCGAGGACACACTTGTTACAAAGGGATCAAAATCATGCTGTTTACACATGCTATTGAAGTTATTACTTGCACGCACTATAAATGAATTTTGCCTGTAGTTTGTAGAGGTAAATGGAACACGCAACGGTGCGTTCCATCGCTTTGACTTACTGGGAACCTTAAAATAAAATTTGGATAGAATATCAGAGTTATTAATAGAATTATTGAAAATTTTAAATAAAGTGATACAGTCAGAGATTGCACGCCGATTAATTAGGGGCAATATATGATACCTCTTACAGAGATTGAGGTAATCTTCAGACCGGTAGGGCACTTTCTGATGATAACACAAGTACTTGATGAACCTTTTTTGGATGATTCCAGATTTCAGACGCGTATTCCAAGTGACTTCTAACAAAAGTACAGTAAAGAATTTTTAATGTTTTGGCACGAGTGAAGCACTTGGACAGACGCATTATGAAACCTAGTGCCCTAGATGCTTTAGCGACAATGGCATCAACATGAAACTCAAATGTAAGCTTAGAATCATGATGCACTCCCAGATCTCGGATGCAATTCGTTCTAGGTAGTACTTGATCGCCTAAAATATACGATGAAGGTATAATAACACGTTTTCGAGAATACGTTAGGACCGAACATTTAGCAGGGTTAAGATCAAGCTTACTCTCATGACAATAAGCCTCCAGACGACGTAAGTCATCCTGAAGTGCAATCACGTCCACCTGTGATGATATTGTGGCATAGATCTTCATATCGTCGGCAAAACACAGGAGTTTGGAAGAAATTAAGCAAGAGTTGATGTCGTTTATATAGATAATGAAGAGTAATGGGACGAGCAACGAACCCTGGGGGACTCCACTGGGGACAGGCACCCAACTAGACATATAATTGCTTAAAACTACTGCTTGGGACCTGTTTTCCAAGTACGAAGCAAACCATCTGAGTAAATCTCCTCGAATTCCCATGCCATATAACTTTGATATTAAGATCGCATGGTCAATCCGATCAAAAGCTTTACTGTAATCAGTATAAACAACATCAACCTGCTTCCCGTTATCCATGGCGTCAGTAATAAAATCATTGAGCAGAATTAAGTTAGTAACGGTAGACCGTCCCTTCAAAAAACCATGTTGAAAGGAACTGAACGAATTTTTCAGAGCACTGTACACCTGGTTATAGATGATCCTTTCGAAGATCTTTGCCACAACACAGAGCTTAGATATCGGTATGTAGTTAACAACTTCAGTTTTGTCTCCTTTTTTGTGAATAGGCGTTATGAAAGCCGATTTCCAAAGTTGAGGTACAGCGCAAGTATCCAAGGACTTCCTGAAGAGAATCGAGACAGGCTTGGCAATCGAAGTCGAAAATCGCACAAGAAATTTGGATGAAATATTATCTGGGCCAGCCGCTTTAGAAGTATCCAAATTGCGAAGCAAGTCAGATACCTCCTCAACGTTCACCACAATGCTACTTATATCTGAGAGGCTGGAAGATTCAGTAAAAAGACGGGGTGAAGAAATTCCATGACTAGGGCTAGCATCTAGAAATGTAGAGTGAAAGTATGTAGAAAACGCTTCGCATATTGTTTCTCCGGTACGCAACGCGTCGCTTTTATAGTTTAAAGTGCTCGGAACTGCATTTGAGTTGTGTCGTTTCTTAACGAAGGTCCAAAAATATTTAGGATTTTCTTTTATAGACTTCTCAGTTAAATCCAAATATTTTTCATAACATTGCGATTCCAATAACTTTACCCTTTCACGCAGAAGCTTAAATGATGACTCATCCGCCATATTGCCGTACGTCTTAAACTTTTTGAAATATTTGTATTTTTCTTTAATTGTTTTTATTAATGCGAAACTGTACCAAGTTGGATATGTTTTGTTACGATGTAATTTTTGTGGAATGTGTTTCGTATGTAAATTGAGAATAACTTCATTCAAAAAGTTTAATGATTCATCCATTGATCGTGTCGCAAACACGGATTCCCAGTCAGTCGTGGAAATATCATTGTTGATAGATTCATAGTCTCCCTTGTCAAACAGATATTGCGTCCGTGACTCGCACTCTAATAGAGGTGCTTCGACGAAATCCATATTAATTAGTAGTGCTGGATGATAGGCGTCGATGGGAACCAGCGGACTTGAACATTCAACCACGCTTTTTGCTAATTGGTTACAAAGTACCAAATCTAAAAAAATTCCGTACCTATTGAGAACACCATTGAATTGACCCAAATCTAGGGTACATAATTCGTCACCAAGTAAAACTTCGTCCGGACCATTTGGGTTCATTGGGACGAGCGATAGATTATCAGATGGGACCCAGTTAATACCGCTCATGTTAAAATCACCTATTATGAGAAAGGTATCGGAAGAATTACTCATAACTATTTGGTTTAATTTAGTGAGGTAGTTGCGAAGTTGTAAAGAAAAAGAAAGGCCGAAGTTTTGCTGACATAAATAAACAACGCAAATATGTAAGGTAATATATTTACGTGTATTAAGATTTTTCAGTCGTATGCTGAGCCATAAATCCTATGCAGTAGAATAGAAGGTAGGCTGGCATATAACTGAAAGTTCCCTGCGCGAAGCAATAAGCACACCCCCACCACGCGATTGTCTGTTCAAAACATAATCTCGATCACGACGCCACACTATGTACCGTTCATCAAAGAATTCGCAATTTAAAACTCCATCTAATAGCCAAGTCTCTGTAAGAACAATAATATCGTACGAGTTTAGCAACATTTGACGATAGAAAGTATCACTTTTAGTTCTAAGCCCGCGAACGTTTTGATAAAATCGATAAAATATATTTAACTTAGGAGCCATTGAAAGCCGAAACTAATAATTGTGTATAAATCTGTACAAGCCATTAAAATTAAGTATTTCATTAAATAATATTGTAGAATAAGGTATAATATAATTAAATAAGTATAATGAAGGTAAAACTCAAAAAGATTTGCGCGAGTGCAAAAATCATACCATGTTAAGTAGTTAACAACGGTGCGAAAAAGCAAGCAATAGTGCGTGGTACGTGCAAGTGCGAGAGAGTAAAGCATCGTAGTGCGGTAAAGCTTTAGGGCAATAGCGCACTAGCGACCTGGCAGCGCGGCCAAGACGCGCGGCCCAGCCGCAGGGGTTGCGATTTGCAACGCGGCCAAAACCGCGGCTACGATCGTCAGTTGCTCATACAGCGCGCTTTAAAATGGACTTTGAGGAAATAGCAGTGCTTTTGTATCTTATAAGTAAGAAGCGGTAAAGAAAAGGAAAAAATATCATCCCTTGCTACGTGAAAGGCGAACAAAGGGATTATTTCATACTTATTTCACCGACCTTCAGCAATATGATGACAAGTTCTTTAATTATTATTTGCGGATGAGCAAGTTCAAGTAGTTCAAGTAGTTCCACAATACGTGTGGCCGCCGCGGCTAGTGCGCGCACACTGGTTATTTAACTACAATGCAATTGATCTGAGTGGCCGCAGCGACCAGCGACTGAACACGGGCCGCAAATGCGTCGCTTGGATCTCGGTGCCCGCTGCGGCTCGGTGTGGTCGCTGGCCGCGTGCGGCCAGGTGCGCGTGCTCTGTGGCGATTTCATACTAAGGTATGTATTTCGATGGCCGCCGCGACCTGGCCGCTGCGGCCTAGCCGCTAGTGCGCTATTGCACTTAAAGCAAACAGCGCGATAACGAACACAGAGCAAACAAGTTTCTAAACAAAAGAGAGGTGTCGAGGTCATTAGTACGGCAGAGGTATTAAACATTTTGCAAAAAGTTAATGTGACCCAAATGGTGTTAAGCATTTTGAGCCATTGAAGTAAAATATTATAGCAAAATAGGAAAGTAAGTGTAATAAATATAAAGCATATTAGACAATCTTGTTTAAATCTGACTCCTTCCTTATGATAAAAACTTTTGAATGATTATTTTTAAGTATATGAATTTTACCATGTTTAACCCATACGTAGGTACTCATAATGTTTATCCTTGGCAATGATTTTAACTTTGGTTAAAAGCTTCTTGTACTCCACGCTTAGGTGATCATTAATATACACACGCTGAGATGAGCCTTGAAACCCGATGTCACAAGCGGATAGGTCCTACTTGGCGCGTGCCGCCGCAATGAAATCTTCCTTTATATACCGGTTTAAAAAAGTCACTATTATTAGCTTTTCATTGGAGCCAAAGATAGGGACCCTTGAAATGTAGTTCACTTGGGGTTTGGGACAGCTGTTTATCTTAAACTATAAACATACAATCACATTCTAATAGGCTATCTTCGTTTTCGGTATTTTTAAGGTAGGGCATTGTGATTTCAAGGTAGGGCATTGCCCCACAATGCCCCCCCCCTAGCTACGGCCCTGGGTTCCCCTTTCCTGATTTAGAACACAGAAGGGAACTCGGAACAGAATGTTATTTTAATACGCTAATGTACATTTACTTAGACGATATTATACGTATGTCTTTCCATTTGGGGATAGAATGTAAAGATTCTGGGCATTAGACACACGCGAACAAGCTACATACAATTGTCCATGGGTAAAGCATGGCTTTTCTAAGTTCACCCCAGCCACCTAAAAAAGACAAAAAAAAGTAGCCTATGTCACACTCCATCCCTTCAGCTATCTCCACTTAAAAAATCACGTCAATTCGTTGCACCGTTTTGCCGTGAAAGACGGACAAACAGACACACACACACACTTTCAAGTTTAAAAGGCTAAAAGGGTTTAATAGTACATTACGATATTGGTGCGTTATGATGGTTATAACATGCGAGGCGGAATTTCAGCCCGAGCCGAAGGCGAGGGCGTAATTGAGCCGAGCATGGTATAACCAATACGCACGTATATCGTACGACGTTTTTTAACACATTTGCGAGGAAAAAGAAAAAAAAAATACATTTTCCACATCAAGAAATTTTCATAATAGTGGTTATGTATCTGTCCTTGGATATTGACGGACGCAAGCTGTCGCATGCGGTTCGCGCTTCTGTTAGTATATCCGGTGGAGTTGAAGTAATATTTTGCTCATCTTCATTATTGAAAGTTGTCATTTTTAGATATTCACAATACAAGTATACAAAGAAAAGAAAATTTGAGAAAAATGGCGCGAGGATTATTTTCTGCCGTGGCTGCGTGAAAATGTTGGCAAAGACGCTAGAGCATGCAGCCAAGTTTTTAAATTACCGAATAAACTGTTTTATTTTTATTTTAAATAAAATCAATCTGTGAATGCACACTGTTGCTTTCCCGCCATTTTAACAGCGCGCTAGCGCTGCCTACTGACTGGCGCCGCGCGGCGATTAGTTAGAAATTTGAATAGCAACAGCGCGCTGCTCACTAGCTGCAGTCGTGCGGCGGCGATCAGTTCCATATTTGAAATGGCAAATAATACTGTTATGGAATTTGTATGGACTATAACTTAACTATTTGCTTTGGTAACACACGCGTTTTTTATGACCTGCTTTACTTACATATTTAAAACCGGTGGAATTACATTAGCTTTACGAGCAAGGGTGTTAAAAAGGTATTTTACGCCGCATCAGCCTAGGATAACTATTATAATAAAAGACTCACCCAATCGCAACGCACTTAATATGTGCGTGTGTGTGTTTGTTACACACACACGTAATGCTCCCTTAGATGTCACTGCTTGCGGTAGCGTCGGGGGTCGGGTTACCACCTTCCCTCAAATGGCGAGGGGGGTAGTGGCTGACCTTTGCGTTATGCTCGTGAACGGGTGCTGCTTGTGGTGACTGGTCGACTTACTGACCATGGTTTTTGTTATTGTTATTTGTATTAACTGTTATTTTATTTTACTCCGGAGGTCCTAGTTTAACTATTGTAACTTCAACTTAGCTATATGCATCATTGTATGTATAGGTTGGCAAAAAAGAGTCTGTCGTGGTAACCATTGGAACGAAAATATTTTTTTGGTGGCAGCACTGCTTTGTTTATCATCAACAAGTAGCTAATCTGTCATTGTGTTATGTTCCCAGTTGTATTTTACTTATTTCTAATTAACTATCAATTATTAATGCTTTTGAACATATAAAAAATGAATAAAACAATAAGGAGTAGTGGTGTGAGCTGTGATATACTAAGTTTTCGCAAGAAATTTGGCAGAATCTGAAGCGGAACAAATTTTGTCTCCGATTGACAATGTTTACGAAAGAACTGCCGACACGACAGGTATTTATCCAAGAAATTTATCTTTTATTCAATGCCAGTCATTGTTTTTCCTTTCTAATACTAAGTTTTATCGGTATTATAAGTTTCAAGCCATTTTATTGTTTTATTTACTAATAGATTATTGAGGTTATGTTTTCTAGTTTGACAAATCGCGTGTACGTTAATTCTTGATGTTTGATACTTGAAATTGAAAAATGTACCTACATGGAATTAATATGATTGTCTTTATATTTTTTTCAAGGTAAATCTCACAGTACAATTAGAGAAATTGTTAATGAAGGAGAAAACAATTAAGGATTTTTCTACACCTGGAGGAACACCAAAACAGTTGGCGGAAGAAAGAATTAGACGATTTTGATCTGTGTGCAATTAGACAAAAAGTTCAACACTATAACGAAACAGCCAAGGAATTGTTTTTTTTTTTTGGTTTATGCTATTATCGCATACCACAGTAAAAAGTATAATTTATATTTATTATTTTTCAGGTGCCTATTCTACGTAATATATTACCTATAGTTTGAGGAGACGGGTTGTAATGGGAGCCGTAAACGTGTAAGAAAGATTTTTACACTATTTTCATAAATAAAAAATGTAAACCTGACTAATCAGTGTTAATGGAAAAAATCTATCATAGCACCGAAAAGGAATACAAGAATGATGTTGCGTCACGTTTTTCTTTTTAAATAAAATCAAAACTTTAGCGTGTTATTTCATTTTCATTGTCATGTGAATAGTGATAATGTTATGTACCCCGCATAGACATACCTGACGCCTTCATTAGTCAACTGTTCAAGTTTATTCGATATTGCCCGTACCTTTCGAATGCGACATGCTATAGGTATCTACTCTCTGACTTCCGATTAGTTTCCGACAGTAAGCAGCTGTAAGTCACCTTCTTGTCGACTATAAACTGTCAGCATTAACAGGATTCGTTCCGTATCATTCATGTCAAATTTGATACAGGCATACCAACCATCGAATGGTTGTGAATACCCTAGATGGTGGCTGCAAATGCGATTGCTGAACATTATGTCTTGTGTATCGGGTTCAATCGGCAATCCCTGAGTGTAATTTAATTAATTTTTAAACTGAATAAGTTTGCATTATGTTATTATGATGGCACTCTTAGATAAAAAGTTATTCCAGCGAAATAATGCGCAATCTACTAAATACAATGAAAGTAAAAGACTGTGTGCATATCAAGTCTTGAAATCTTGACTGATGAGAATTTCCGGGATCTCGTGTTTGTGGATTAAAACAACAAGTATCTTATCACTTTTAGTCCTAGTATACAGGGTGGCCATACCTGCTAAGGAGGCGCCCTCATTTTTTCCAGACTCTTTTTTGCCAAGCTGTATATGTATCATTTTGCATCGTTGAATATGTAAGCGGGCACGCTCTTTATGCCTGGAGGCTTTATTTAAGTTTTACGTCTGACATATGGCGAATAATGTATGTTTTGTTTTATAACATTAATTACTTACACGATATTGTATAGAATCAAGTTCTTCTAACTTAACAGACAGCTGTGCTGCTGGGGAGTTTTTTTCGCCACTTCTTCTTCCCAGCTAAAGCACTAAGAAGTGTCGAAGGGCGAGCGTTTTGGGGGACTGTCTTTTGTAACTTTGACGTTCAAAAAGTGCTGACCTTCAGCCTAGTTTGAATAAATGACTTTTGATTTTGATTTTGACACACACACGTACATTAAAAAAAAAAATATTTATCATCAATAACCAACGTATACTAACAGTTCGCACTACACATACAAGTTGTCGGTCAATACTAGTTATAAATAAATAACACAAACAATCACAGAATTCAGTAAATTACATTGAATAAAATTCAATACAATTGCATAAAATTTGGTGAAGCAAAAAAAAGATACAAATTAGATAACATTAGATAAAATTTCATAAAAAGTAGAACATAGCATAACAAACATAAAATTGGCATAAAATTGTGTAATAAAATAATCAATAATAAGGTACAGTTCAATTTATTTACTCCACGGAAATTGTACTGGGAGTGGCTATGGAGTCTAGGTATCTAGTGGCAGTGTTCAGGAATCTCAGCTCAGTAGGGGAAAGTGGGGTAATTGGGAACACCTAACTTAAAACACTTTTAAATAATGAAAGAAAGTCACAAATATAATCAACTTTTATTGCAACATTAACTTTACTAATCTACCTACAAAACAATCAAATCAAATCTCTTGGAAATAAACTTAATAATCAAAATATTAAAGAAATGAAAAAACATTGTTGTTCCGTTCCGATTGAATTAGTTACTCTGTGAACGCGCCATGACGTGAAACGGAGTGACATCTGTCAGTTTGACTTTACATCTCTCTTGGATTTTCGGTGGGAAAAGGCCGGTTGTATTTCGCGATCTTTTGGAAAGTTATCCCTTACCCCGGTCGTTTTGTGGACAATCTGTCATGACCCAGTTGAGGTGAATGTAGCTAACCCCTAATTTGACGTAATAACAGGGGTTTGGACATATCTTGTTGAAATGGTTTGAAGGTCAAGTCAAAGTGACGCTATTGTGAATGAGTGATTTGAAGACCGCATGCTGTGATTGTCTCCAGCCTTATTGCAAGCGGATTGTTACCAGGAGAATACTCATAACGTCACGACACGATACACATACACTCACTTACATACATAACTCCAGGTTGGCACCAGAGCAGTGTCCTTCAACCAACAGGTAAGTTCTTTGTTGTATTGTAAGTGTTTGATTTGATTGTCTGCTCCGCGTACGGCGGACTAGTTGCGCTCGCCACTTCTTGTCTCTAGAGCCCCACGAGTAGTAGTGATTCGCGGATTCTGGCGCAAGCGCCAGAGCCCGCGAATCTGTAGCACCCATCGTAAAAAAAAAAAAAAAAAAAAAAAAAAAAAAAAAAAAAAAAAAAAAAAAAAAGGTTTTGGTGTGCTCTGATCTCAAATCTGTGGTCCATTTTAGCGTAGGATGCGTGGTTCTGGAGTTATGCAAATCAATTAACTGTTATCTCATTGATTTCCGGTGGTCCTGCACCCTCATTAGCATTCCATTGTTCGCCTAATCCTTTTATCTATTATACTTCGAACACCTCATTACGTTGCGCCAGAACCCACGAATCTGTTGCCCTACGCTACGGTTGATTTGGCGTTCTTATCTATTACTCATTGTATGTCTGCTTTTCTATGTCATCAATAAAACACATTCATTTTTATTTCAATATTTTATTACTTTTTTCTACAAAATATGAGCGGAAGATCTCATCCACAAAAATATCATTGTGCAGTGTGTTCCCTGTAAATATGTTCGTAAAACTATGCATTGAACATCCCTGAAACTTAAATAGCAAATACATTAAGCAATATTCACCACAAACTGAAGTCCAATCATTCTGAATCCTATCAACATTCCAGTCCCATCTCTTACAATTCCTTTTCAAAAACTGGAGATGATATCGCTCAGGTGTTCGTCCATATGAATCAAAATATTGACCGATACCATTCGTATCGATATGTACAGCTACCCAGTGTGAACCTGGTTTATCATCCGCATCCAAATTGCATATTATATACGTTGGTACATGTGTATACATAGGTAGTCTATTAGCAGCATAAACATTATTTTCTAGACTGGGATGAATCTTTTTCATATGTTTTTGTAATTCTAGTGTATCCATGATATTACTGTTATTAGCAGATTATTACAGTACCAATCTATTCAATGGTTGTCATAGGAATGTTCAATTATAGTGATTTGTAAATATTAAATCGCATTCTTTGTGGGAGTCACAAAGCTTAGGATTATCATTTTGCTGCAGCTAATTTAAAGTTTGTTATATGGGTCTGATTATATTAAACTAGCTTTTGCCCGCGGCTTCGCCCGCGTGGTTGTCGGAAATTATCGCAAGAGGACGTACTACCGCGGTAAGAATGTATTAATCCATGTTATACATACATAAAATTACGCTTGTTTCCCATGGGGGTAGGCAGAAACTACGGAATGCCACCTGTTACGATCCTTACATATCATGTGTGTTTGATGTACTTAAAATAAAACTAATAGTATTCAGAGTAAGAAGACTGCGACATAGGGTTGGATTGAATTGAATATAAGTCTTCCTGGTTTTTCTTAATGCTCCTATTCTACCTATACAAACACTCAATTATTTACCAGACACCAAATTAAACATAGTTATAAGAATAGTACTTTGGCCAGTGGCTTCGCCCGTATAGCTGTCGGAAAATATCTCCCGGGAACGTATATGGTAAGTATCCAGGATAACTAAAAATCCAAATCCTTCCAAAAATCTAAACATCTAAGAAATATTTCGCGGTCTCTTACTTGGAATAATACAATTGGGTTTATTTTGAGTACTTCGAACACACATGATATTCGCATTTACTATGAAGCCAAAGTAATATGAATTACAATATTACAATCCTACTAATCCTGCAGTACCCGACCGCTACCAAGCGAGATGGCCGGACGCCGGGACGACGGCCCGCTAGCCGCTCTGCGGCAATTTTATTATAATCTCTGATATCTTCTAAAATATTCATTTTAATGATATGCTGTAAAGGGCAATTTTGATCTACATGAAATGCACAATTTATTTAAGGTACTTAATTGGATAAGGATTAATGCTGTATTGCTTAAAATCGCATTCATAAATAAGCCATTATTTCTCGTAAAAAGTAAAGGATAAAAGTGCTTATTGTGGGTTATCCCTAAGAGTTAGACATATACCATCCCGGACTTTTTTGTAGAACTTTTTAAGGTGCACAATACTGTAGTACATTATTTTGATCTAATTCGTAGAGTTCAGCCAGCGTTCGCAATGTAAGCGCAAAAAAATGAGTTTATTTATGACATCACATTAGAAACCTCTAAAATTATCAGCGTTTCTTTACTATATTATACATGTTATATACATATAAACCTTCCTGTTGAATCACTCTATCTATTAAAAAAACCCGCAACCAAATCCGTTGCGTAGTTTTAAAGATATAAGCATACATAGGGACAGACAGACAGCGAAGTGACTTTATTTTATAATATGTAATAATAATAATAATGATAAAACACTCTTGAGTACATAGACATTTTTAATTAACTGTTCAACACAATAATTGTTAAATAAATAAATTAAATACAGACATATTATTATCAAAATACCATTTTCTAATACACACAGCATTATTCAATGCACAATTCAATTTATGGTTCGCACAATTAAAATCAGTTTTATTTTTACAGAACTTTTTTTTTAATGTCGCAAAATTAGGACATCCCTTCTCACCTATGTCAATCACTTCACAGTTTGCACATAACTCTTTAATCCACGTAATCTTTTCCAAACCCTTTGTCATAATTTTTTTATTTTCTAAATATGGTAAAATAACACGTTTAAACTCTTTGTAGTCTATGTAGCCTTCACTCCAGTAAATTCCTCGATTTCTTTCTAACCATCTCACCTGCTTTTTTTCTTCTAGTGTTAGGTAATGGAATGAATATGGTGGTTTCACCAAGAACGTCTGTGTATGATCATGACTCGCAATGGCCAATTCTTTGACAATAAAATGATTTAAAGAATCTTTAAATCCTTGGAGTTCCACTATAAGGGTGTCCGTCTTCATGATATCTTCTTAACAATGTTACTTAATGGTTTGTATTCAACAATGCAATCGTTCAGAATGAGACAATATGCTGAAGTTTTACAGTACCAATCTATTCAATGGTTGTCATAGGAATGTTCAATTATAGTGATTTGTAAATATTAAATCGCATTCTTTGTGGGAGTCACAAAGCAGGTTGATGCCTGTTGCGAAGGAACGTGAGATAAGTTTGTTGACTCATAGAGTTACAATCAGTTTCGTTGTACTTAGTAATTTGCTTTAGATAAGAATGGTGCTATATAAGATCGAACAGTTGCAGTCATGCAGTCAGTCTATGGTCGTTTGACCACAGTGGATTGTATACGTCTACCAATACTACGTTTGTGTTACTTCAACGCATCAATGGCCATGGAGGTAAGTGTTTATTCTATTGACAAACTTACTTGTATTTCTGTTGTTGTTTCCTAACGTGTGTGATTAAGTGTAAACAAATTGATATTAACGTGATAACTCTGTTGTTGCAGAGATCATTCAGCTTCGCAGACGATAATGAAAATACCTATAAACAGTATTACTACTCGCCACTCTCTCCTCAACACGAAGAAGAGAGTGATGACATCGTCGTTAATAACACAGACGATGGTGGAAAAAGGAAATCGCAACCGATTGATAAATTTTTTGAAGTGGTACCAAAAATAAAAAGGAAGAAGCTGCTATCCTCGACTGTGACACGAGCTGCTAGAGATGGCGTATCATACATCTCTACAAATTCTGACGACGGAGACCAAGCGACGCATCTCATAAAAATTGAAATGTATGATATGAAGAAACTATCCAAGATTCCAACTAGTGATCACTGGAAGCACGCTACCACGAGGATTAAATATTACATAAAGAATAATAAGGATAGCATCTACGACAACACAAACGGCCTCGTATACAATATTACAAAGACAATAGCAGAAAGTGAAAAAGTTAAAAAATACTTTTTTAACAATGACACTCCTTAGTGGATTAGTGAATGTGATTCTGTTTACTTAAAGTACTTCTGTGTACTCATTAGATTTTACATGACTTTCCTAATCCTTTGCTAGACTATGAATATAGGACATTATTTGAAATTGGGTATCAGTTGCTCTACCAACACTTAACTGTTACTTACTGTGCTACATACTTTCTTCTTTATTATAAAGATGGAAAACTTCAGTGAAATGTGCACCAGTGCTTTCTTTTCCGCGCCCATTGAAGAGAATATAGAACAATCCAACAGCGAATTCAATCAGAAGCTGTCTAAAGTTTGTGATGAAATAGAGAAGCATGAACTGTTCGATTCATCGTATGATGATGAGTTGTATAATCAATGTTTGATGGTTGAAACAAAGTTGATGTAAGTATTAGAAGTACAAACTCAATAAGAAATATTATTGTAGTAATGTTTTATTTTAAGATTTGCCTAATAATTTTCTTTTTGTTACAGTCAACAACAAGTTGGAAGAGGTATCAAACGAGGTATCACTACTGATGAAAATAAGGTTACCAAGAAAGCAAAATTTGATGAAGGAGCTTCTACATCATCAATTGAAACCAATGACGTGGACAACAATAAGGTGGAATGTGATACATGTCATGTTTATATTAATAAAAGGTATCTAAACAACCATTTAAAAAGCAATTCACATAAAAATAATCTTTTAAAATCACATAATTCATTAACAAATGTTACAGTTGTTGAAACCGCTTTTGGCAATCGAATTTTAACATATAGAATTAATAGTAAAACACTTCAATCGGGACAATATTTTGAAACACCGGAATCGTTTTTAAATTCGCTAAAAATTGATATCTTATTTTTGATAAATGAATGTATTCAACAACATACAATTTTTAAAATAAACTTCATATTGCATGCTGATTTCATACAACAAACTAAAGATATTAAAAATACGTTTGATTTTCAAACGTTTAATTACATAATTTGTCAGGGAGATGACTTAAATATTTTTTATTCATCATTAATAGACACTGTAGTCGGTAAAATTTGTCAATTTGAAAAAAAAGATAGTGGTTGGAGTCTTAATCAAATTAAATACATAGATATGAATGTTAACAAATTCAACCCCCTACGTGGTAGTTCATATATCGACCTTCCTCAAGATATTAAATCAAAAAAAGCTGTAATCAATGTTAAAAATAATGATAATATGTGTTTCAAATGGGCATTACTCTCTGGTTTATATCCTGTATGTAAAAGTGTAGATCGGGTAGCATCTTACGCAATTCATGGAAATAAACTAAAATTTACTGGTATTTCTTTTCCGGTTATAATTGCAGATATATCAAAAGTAGAGAAATTAAACAATATTAGTATTAATGTTTTTGGCTTAGAGTATAATAAAGAAAAAAAGTGTAATTCTGTTGTAGGTCCTTTATATTTAACAAAATGTCGTACACCTAATCATATTAACCTACTATATATATCGAATGGTACTAACAATCATTACTGTTATATTAAAAACTTATCGCGATTAGTTAGTTCACAAATATCAAGACATCATTGTGCAGTTTATATATGTGATTCATGTTTACTTCATTTCCCATCAGAGGAAAGACTTAATAACCATCAACAATATGATTGCGCTCACATTTGTACGGAATTACCAAACGGTGAGGATTCCAAAAAGGATTGGTTTGGTAAAGCAACCTCAAATAATAAATTAAAATTTGATAAATTCGTGAAAAAGTTGAAAATGCCCTTTGTGGTTTATGCAGACTTTGAGGCATTTTTGAACCCAATAGAATCATGTAGTAACGATCCATCCAAGCCTAGTACAATTAATATTCAAAAACATGAAGTGTATAGTTTTGGATATTACATTAAATGTTCATATGATAACAGATTATCAAAATATGAGACGTATAGTGGGTCAAACTGTGCACAAGTGTTTATGAATCGCCTTTGTGAAGATGTGAAAACAATATTTAAAAAAAATAGTTTCCAAAAATGTCTCGTTCCATTATCAGATGAAGATAAAATTAAAATTTCAAATTCAAACATATGTCATATTTGTGAAACTGAGTTAAATGAAGATCTTTTTTACGATTTTGATTGGCACACTGGCAGTTTTAGGGGTGTTGCACATCAAGTGTGTAGTTCTAAGTACAGAACCCCTCGTCATATTCCAATATTTTTACATAACCTCAGTCATTACGATGCTCATTTCATTATCCATGCATTAAACCTCGATGATGACAAAGTTGAAGTTATTCCACAAAATAAAGAACGATACATATCATTTTCAAAACAGTTAACAATAAATAATCAACCAGTAAGTTTAAGATTCATAGATTCATTGAAATTTTTATCGTGTAGTTTAGATCAACTAGCTAAAAATCTTAATGATGATCAGTTTACAGAACTAAAAAGGAACTATCCTAATAATGAAGATTTTTCACGTTTAAGACGGAAAGGTATTTATCCTTATGAATTTATGTGTAATAGTGATTGCTTGAAACATCCATCACTTCCTGATCAACACCAATTTTATAGTTCACTCACAGATTCAAATATTTCAAATGATGATTATAATCACGCAAAAGATATTTGGCAACATTTTAAGTGTAGTAGTATGTCTGATTATTCCAATTTATATTTAAAAACTGATGTTTTACTTTTGACTGATGTATTCGAAAACTTTAGAAAGCTTTGTATTAAAACTTATGGATTAGATCCTGCTCATTACTATACTGCCCCAGGTTTAAGTTGGGATGCAATGTTAAAATTTACCAAAATAGAATTAGAATTGTTAACGGACTATGACAAAATTGCTTTTTTTAAAGCTGGTATTAGAGGAGGTGTATCTCAGTGTAGCAATCGTTTTGCTAGAGCAAATAATAAATTCATGGAAGATTATGATAGTGAAAAACCTAATTCATATCTAACATATTTTGATGCAAATAATTTATATGGTTGGGCAATGTCTCAATCTCTTCCTGTTGGTGGTTTCGAATGGATAGATTCTAATACAGATTATAATGTGTCGGATAACTCTGATTTCGGTTATGTTTTAGAAGTTGATTTGGAATATCCTGATGAACTTCATAATTTGCATTCTGACTTTCCGTTATGTCCTGAAAACATATGTGTGGGTAATACTAAAGAAACTAAATTAGTTCCTAATTTAAATAATAAAAATAAATACATCATTCACTACAGGAATTTAAAACAATGCATTGAAATGGGGATTAAATTAATTAAAGTACATAGAATTTTAAAATTTAAACAGAGTTCTTGGTTAAAGAAATACATAGACTTAAATACTAGTTTGAGAACGTTAGCTACATCAAACTTTGAAAAAGACTTTTTTAAATTAATGAACAATTCTGTCTTCGGTAAGACTATGGAAAATATTGAAAAAAGAGTAAACGTTAAACTACTAACTCACTGGGATAATCGTGGTAAAGTTTTAGGTGCTCAGGATTGGATTGCAAAACCAGAATTCCATAGTTTATCAATATTTTCAGAACATTTAGTTGCAATACAATTACACAAAACAAAATTAATTTATGATAAGCCGATTTATTTAGGATTTTGTATTTTAGATATATCTAAGACCCTTATGTATGAATTTCATTATAACTACATGATTAAAAAGTTTCATAATAAAATTAAGTTATTGTACACCGATACCGATAGTTTGATATATCAAATTTTTACAGACAATTTTTATGAGGATATAAAACCAGATCTACTTCACTATTTCGATACATCAGATTACCTGGAAAATAATATTTACGGATATCCAAAAATAAATAAAAAAAAGTTAGGTTTTTTTAAAGATGAGAATAATGGTAAAGTATTGAAGGAATTTGTAGGGTTGCGATCAAAAATGTATGCCTTAGAAATAGAAGATAAATTTATAGCAAAGGCAAAAGGGGTTAACAAAAGTGTTACCAAAAAAATGAATATGGAAAATTACAAATCGTGTTTGTTTAATAAAAATGTATTATATTGTAGTATGCTTCGATTTAAGTCAATCAAACACACTATTTTTACACAAAAAATAAATAAAACATCTTTATCATATAATGATACCAAACGATGTATTATGAACAACAACATTGATACATTGGCTTGGGGACATTATAAATTACGCTAAGTGTAATACTTTTTACTTTTATTTCTGTGTGTATATACAAATTTTGTACTGATTGTAAAATTATGATATTACTGTAATGTTATATAATAGTTTATTACATATTTAAAATTTATTGTTTGATTGTAAATAATGTAAAATAATTGTAGTTTTTATTTGTGTGCTTAAATTTGACGTTGAGGTGATTGTGAAATTCTGATAAGTACTAATTGTGTTAGAAATAGTATACAGATCATTCTGTTTTTCACAAATTACATGTTTTATATAATTTTAGCAATATATATATATATTTAATTTTTACACCAAAATTTTCATTTTTATTTCTACCCTTTAAAACTCTAGACGTGTGAAATGTTTCACTTTATCCATCCGTTTACTGCTATTGTGGCAGGACCAAGTGGATGTGGGAAGTCAAATTTTGTAACAAATTTCATAAAATCAGTTAAAGAAATATGTAATTGTGATTTTAATCAGATCACATGGTGCTTTGATGAAATGCAGGCTTTAAATAATTTACCAAATGTTAACTATCATCAAGGAATTCCAAATCTTAATATGTTTGATGGTGAAAACCCACACCTTATTATTATTGATGATCTAATGAGAGAGTCTGATGGAAGAATTGTGGATATATTTACAAAAGGTAGTCATCACAGGAATCTTAGTGTATTTTATTTAACACAAAATTTATTTCATCAAGGTAAAGGTCAAAGAGACATTTCTTTAAACTCAAGTTATATAATTTATTTTAAAAACCCTCGAGATAAAACTCAAATAAGATATTTAGCACGACAAGTGTCACCAGATAACCCAAAATTCATTGAAGACGCCTACAGGGATGCAACTTTAGAAGCGCATGGATATTTAATGGTAGATTTAAAACAGAATACAAATGATTTTTGTCGTATCAAGACAAATGTATTCCCATTTAATGGTTACTGCACAGTCTACGTCCCCACGAAAGAGTTTAAATACACCAAGAATCAAACAATTCAAATCATTTCTAAATGATACATCGTCGACTCACAACGCATAAACATTTGCTAAACGCTTTGCAGTTTAAATGAAATGAAAATTTTAAAATTTAAATTTAAATGAAATGTACAACGTTGACAAGTCTACTACACATAATGATATAAGTGCGAACTAGCTATGAAAAGTGATAAAGGTTATGACGCATACAAAGTGTTTGTACCTAAACATAAATTAGACATATTTTTAGATGAAAACATTTGGCCTGAGGGCGTTTTGTTTAGGCGTTTCGTGGATTTTTCGAAACCCAAAGTGAAAGGCAAGGAAGAACATGACCCAAACAATGGATAGTGCAGTTATAAACAGGTACTGTAATTTTTTAAGTTTTAATTGTAAGAGTCTTGTGCGCTCAATGGACTGTGTGAGGAAACTATGTAAATCAGCGGACATCGTCGCACTCCAAGAGACCTGGTTACTACAGCATGATGTTCCAATGCTAGGAACAATAGACTCAGAATTTTCATACACCGGTAATACAGCTGTTGACCTTTCTTCTGGGGTTCTGCGTGGCCGGCCGCATGGTGGCGTTGCGCTCCTATGGCGTAAGAGTTTGTTTCCATGTGTCTCCGTAATTCAGTGCAAAAGTGTTCGGTTAGCGGGTATCAAGGTCAAAATGAGTGATAGATCTATGATAATACTATCGGTGTACATGCCTACTGATGAACGTGACAACCTTGGCGAGTTCTCAGTATGTCTGGGTGAAATGTATGCGATTATCGAAAGTGAAGATGTGGACTTGGTTTACATGTTGGGTGATTTTAACGCCCACCCTGGCATGCCCTTTTATAGTGAGCTTAAGGAATACTGTAGTGAACAACAATTGTGTATAGTGGACACTGAACTCTTGCCTGCAGCGTCATATACTTACGTTAGCGATAGTCACGGATGTAGCAGGTGGCTCGATCATTGTGTGACCTCATTAGCGGCTAGAAAAACTATTGAAAGTGCGAAAATTCAGTACAATGTGTTTTGGTCTGATCATTTGCCGATAGAAATTGTAATTAACTTAGGTAACTGCACACCCAAAATTCTTGTAGATAGTTGTGTGATTAATAGTAACAAGATAAGAAAGGGTGTTATATGGGGGGATAGGGATCAGTTGCAAATAGAAAATTATCATAAAATCTGTCACAGTAAATTAAAATATATTAATTTTCCTGATGATTTGAATTGCTGTGCGGATAAGTTATGTAATAATATTGAGCATAGAGATGTGATTAATAGGTTGTATCGAGCTGTTCTAACAGTGCTTATAGAAGCCTCTGTATCGAGCCATAAAAGCAAACATGTGAAGGGGCGCTACATCACGGGTTGGAATAAGCATGTTCAGGATGCACACCATAAGGCTAGATTCCATTTCCAAGAGTGGTGTTCGTATGATAAGCCTAAGTCAGGTAGGCTCTATGAGGCCATGCACAACTCTAGAAAAGTTTTTAAAGCCAAACTGAAGTATTGCCTTAATCACAAAGATCAAATAAAAATGGATATAATTGCCGAACATCATAAGTCTAAAAATTTCAGTCAGTTTTGGAAGTCTACAAATAAACTTAAGCCAAAGGTGAGTCTGCCAGCCAGGTGGAGGGGATAAGTATTCCCCGTGATGTGGCTAACCTATTTAGAAACCACTTTAGAGTGGAACCTCTTCTGAAACCGGACGAAGGCGAAATGATGCTGGATGCTGGGAAGCGTGGTACCGGTGACCCTCCAGTTAAAATAACTTATGCGGAGGTTGATAAGGTTATCAGGCAAATGACCAGAGGGAAGTCACCGGGGCACGATGGTCTCAGCATCGAGCATCTGCAGCATGGTGGTGTTCACTTGCCTAGGGTCCTATCCATGTTATTTACTTTCTGTCTTCGCCATAACTACCTACCAGACGATCTCATGAAGACCATAGTAGTGCCTGTAATTAAAGATAAGACTGGTGACGCCTCGGAAAAGGGAAATTACAGGCCTATTTCTCTGGGTACGACCCTGGGTAAGGTGCTGGATGGTGTGCTTAATAGACATTTAAGTCAACATGTCTCTCTGCATGATGGGCAGTTCGGATTCCGACCTGGACTGTCCACAGAATCTGCAGTACTATGTCTTAAGCATACTGTCCAGTATTATACTGACAGAAGAACGCCAGTATACGCCTGTTTCTTGGACCTGTCAAAAGCCTTTGACATGGTGTCATACACAGTTCTGTGGAGGAAGATGATGCTCAATACCGGGCTGCCTGTGGAGATAATAGATTTATTAAGATATTGGTATGATCACCAAAGTAATTTTGTCAGGTGGATGGGCGAATGTTCGGATGAATATAGGATGAAGTGTGGAGTAAGGCAGGGGGGTTTAACCTCACCTACTCTTTTTAATTTATATGTAAATGGCCTGATTGAGGAGCTCAGCAGTGCTGGTGTCGGTTGTTCAGTGGATGGAGTTTTTACCAATAATATTAGCTATGCTGATGACATGGTCCTGCTGGGCCCCTCAATCAGCTCTGTGAGGTCACTATTGACCATATGTGAACGGTATGCAATGGCCCATGGGCTCAAGTACAATGTTCAGAAGAGCGAGCTGCTAGTTTTTAAGGCTGGGACTAAAACCTACCCTGTTCCTCCGATCACATTAAATGGAAACGTCCTACAGCAAGTTTCCCATTTTAAGTACTTGGGTCACTGGGTCAATGAGAAACTCAGTGACGATATGGACATGGATAGGGAGCGCAGGGCATTGTCGGTAAGGGGTAATATGCTTTCTCGCAGGTTTGCGCGATGCTCCCGTGACGTTAAAGTCACACTCTTCAAAAGCTATTGCCAAACATTATACACGTGCAATCTGTGGAGCAATTACACTAAAAAAGCCGGCAATGCTCTGCGCGTCCAGTATAACAACGCGTTCCGGGGTTTATTGGGGCTCCCATGGCGGTGCAGTGCTTCCGGCATGTTTGCCGACCACGGCACAGATGGCTTCCAGGCAGTGCTTCGCAAAAGAACAGCCTCCCTGTGGTCTCGTATAAAGGGTAGCACCAACACGCTTCTGAGCGTGGTGTCGGACAGAGTGGACAGCCAAATCCTGAGGCATTGGTCGCACATGCATGTCCATAATAATAATAATTTTAAATTTTACTAACATAGCTATAAGTATCTACCTACTAACATCATATGGACTTGTATCTTTCAAAGTTATTATTCAATTCAATTTATTTATTTCAGAGAAAATCTCCATAAATGTACATAAAACGTTACAAAATCATAAAAACTTAGTGTGTTAGTAACAAAAATTGGACTTAAAATTATATTAGTATTGTTAGTACCTATATCTAACGAATGCCAATGGCTGTCCTTATCCAATGATTTTGGAAAGGACAGTCAAAACGGGCAGCAATTACATTTAAGATGCTGTTGCTGCTGCTTCGTAGACGCATCAGCAACGAGTTTGCTTTCTTGCGCATGATGGCTGGAAAGCCATCTATACGCCACTCAGCAAACATGCCGGATGCGCTGCAGCACCACGGCAGTCCCAACAGCATCCTAAAAGTGTTGTTATATTGGGTGCGCAGGGCTGCGTAGGTTCGCTGCGTATGCTTCACCCACAGGCCACTCGAGTAAAACGACTGGCAGAACGCCTTAAAAAGTGTTACTTTCACCTCCTTGGTGCAACGAGCGAACCTGCGAGCGAGCATATTGCCTCTCACCGCCAAAGCCTTGCGCTCCCTCTCTATGTCCTCGTCATCCTTAAGGTCACCTGTCACAATGTGACCCAGATACCTAAACCTGTCCACCACTTTTAAGGCTGCACCATTAAGCATGACAGGAGGAACATATGCGGGATAGTATGCACCTGCTCTAAATACAAGAAGTTCACTCTTTCTTGAGTTGTATTTAAGTCCGTGTGACATCGCAAAAGCCTCACATTGTGATACCAAATTCCTTAATCCACTGATTGTGGGGCTCAGCAGCACCATGTCATCAGCATAACTAATATTGTTAACACACACGTCATCGATGTAACACCCGACATGAGTGCTACTGAGCCGCTCAATCAGCTGATTTATATACAGATTAAACAACAGGGGCGAGCTTAACCCCCCTTGTCTCACACCACATTCCAATTTATAGTCATCCGACAAAGTACCGGCCCATCTCACCTGATTTCTTTGATTTGAGTACCAATACTTGAGAAGAGAGGTGCATTCCTCCGGTACACCCGCGCTTCCCAGCTTCTCCCATAGCACATCATATGCTACAAGATCAAAAGCTTTTGAAAGGTCAAGGAAACACGCGTATACCGGCGTCCTTCTCTCCGTGTAGTACTTGACAGTATGTTTCAGGCACAGTATGGCGCTCTCTGTCGACAGTCCAGCTCTAAAACCGAACTGCGCATCATGCACGTCGACGTGCCTCATGAGATTACCATTTAACAAACCGTCAAGCACCTTAGCTGTTATTGTGGCAAGTGAGATGGGTCGATAGTTAGCTTTATCGGACGCGTCACCTGTCTTGTTTTTAGCAATGGGCACCACAATTGTACGCATCAATGGCTCAGGTAAATAAGAGTGGCACAAAAATAAGTTAAACATCATACTCAGCACTCTTGGTAAGTGAACCCCAGCATGCTTAAGGTGTTCTATACTGAGACCGTCGTGACCAGGCGATTTGCCTCTTTGCATGTGCTTAATAGCAGTAGAAACGCTTTTAGCTGAGAAATAGACACTCCGCCCAGCCACCACTGCCTCAGAAACATCGCGAGACGACGGCGACGGGTTCAACGTCGACTGCACCGTAAAATATTCCTTGAACAAGTTGGCAATCATTTTATGATCATGAACGCCCTCAACATTCACGGGCAGGCTAGGCCTTACATTCAATTTGCTGGTATTTTTCCAGAACGATTTAAAATTTTTGGCTGAGTGATTGGATGCGAGTATGTCCATCTTTAATTGATCTTGTCTGTCCTGACACCATTTTAATTTGGCTTTGAATGCTTTCCGTGATTCCAACATATCATTATAGAAACTACCACTTTTTGGTTTTCCCGCCAAAATCCACATCCTAAAACTAAGCCTAGCCTCCCCATGTACGCCGGCGACGTGCTTATTCCAGCCAGTCACATACCCTTTCTTTTTGGGACATTTTTTGTTATTACATGTCTCTATAGCCGCGTTAGTTAAAATATTTATAACATCACTATACATTTTATCAAGAATTACATAATGATCAGTATTACGACACACAGAGTCACAACACTGTCCCAACTCTGATGGAAAATCTATATTTCGAAGTTTTGAGTGACACAATGTATGATAATTGTTAATTTGTTCCAATTGTCTATCACCCCAAATGGTACGTTTATTTGAAACATCCGCTAATGGTGTGGGTTCAAATTTAACGTTAATTGTATTAAGATTGCATTCAATTACCAACGGAAAGTGGTCGGACCAATACATCTCATGCTGTACCCATATTTTGTTAATCGCCGCCAGCGCAGACTGAGTGACTATGCAGTGATCCAACCACCTTTCACATCCATGAGCGTCACTACGAAAAGTGTGTGTATTCGATTCTATTCCTAACAACTGAACATCTGCACAACACCAAGAGTACTCACAACAGAATAGTGACAATTCTTTGTAAAATATTTCTTGAGGATGGGCATTAAAATCCCCCAAAATATAGAAAGCCTCGACACCACAGTTTTCTTCTACTTCTATTATGGATTGTATGGTACTGAGACACTCGGTAAATACTGAAATGTTCTCAGTACAGTTAGTAGGCATATACACACTAAATATCACAATAGATCTACTACTTACAGTTAGCTTAATTGCAGCAGTTCTTACGTTATCACAGGTTATCACAGACACTGAATGGAACGCACTTTTTCTCCATAACAACGCGACTCCACCGTACGGCCTGCCTGTCAGTAGGCCGGCCGACACGTCAACGGCGGACGTGCCCGTAGCTCCGAAGTCGTCGTCGATTGTGCTCAGCAGTGGCAGCTCGTGCGGCAGCAACCACGTCTCCTGCAAGGCTACTATATCAGCTTGCTGACACAGCGCCCTAACACCTTCTATAGATCTCTTGACAGATTTGCAGTTGAAGCTAATTAATTTACTGTCACTGTTATCCATTAAACTTGTTATCAGTCATAGCCACATAACCGTCATTTACATGATTTTCTCGTCTATCTCGAAAGTTTATGAACCGTCTAAACGAGATCCCAGCCGGCCACAACTTATCGTCTAAAAATAAATGTATTTTATATTCGATAACAAACACTTTGTATGCATTATAGTCCTTTTCTTTCTTCATTTTTATTTTTACTAAGGAAACTGTCTCGCCGGTCTTTTTGTAAACATAGTCGGTAATGTCTTTTTCCGAGACTTGTTTGTGCACATTTGATATGAACATGGCAACCTTAGTATCAGCTGCTTTAAATTTTTCGGGATTTTCTGGTTCTGCAACTGCGTTCCCTCTCTTAGTGTAGAACTTATTCTTCAATCTGCGTCTTTGTACAGTAACCCACTTGTCACTTTGAACTGGATCCTTCCACTCAGTGCCGGAACTAGCCATTTCAGCGAAAGACAGATTACGAGTAGGTCCTGTTTGCAATAACTCAGCGTCAACATTGTTTTGATGTAACCGTTCACCGCTTACTGATAACTTCATTTCACTACTGCGTACTGCACAAGTATTTGCTGTCTCGCTCACGCTTGTACCGTCGCTATACGATTGCTCGCTTTGCGTACCTTTCTTAGTTTTAGCTACACTATCACTACTTGGTTGTTTAGAACACGTGAACTGAGGCTTGTTTACCGCTTTTAAACCCAAAGATGGACTGTTAACGAGGGGGCTTTGAGTAGCAATAGGTACATTACTACCTATGTTCAGCGATAACGCCATCGAACTGCTATCTAACATATTTAAAAGTTCTGAGGAACATGTTGGAACAGTATTTAAAGTTTTATTTTCATCAGATGCTGATGGTGATGACTTTTGACGATTCTGGATATTATTAAATTGATCCTGTAATTCCACTTTAGTGACATAATTCTGCCGAATATTCTCAATAGATTCCTGCATTATGAGGATTTTCTTGAGCAACGGAGTTACATCAATGTGATCAAAGGTCACGGGCGGTAATTTTTCCAAATCCCTGGCCACAAATATTGGTATTTTTTCAGGGTCAGTCCCTTTAAGTAACACGATAATATCATCTAGGTTGCGTTGTGTTTTTCCCTGACGCTTTCTAATTTTGGCCGTTTTTTGAAGAGATTCAAACAGTAACGACTTTGCTTCTTCGATCTCTTCCACACTAAACGCACTTTCACAAATACGAACAAGACTTTCCTCGTCCATAACGTCAAGTTTATTAGTAATAAACGATAACACTTCGCAAATAACTATATTGCAGTTCGCACACTTTAATCTTTTGGAAGCCATTTTCGTAACGTATATACGGTGACATACGCTCGCGACCGCGGTCATGCGCCGACTGAAATAAATGTTTATTAAATGGGTATTATGTCTGAAATAAATGTTTTCAATTTCAATTTCAATTTCAATTAAATACACCAAGAATCAAACAATTCAAATCATTTCTAAATGATGCATCGTCGACTCACAACGCATAAACATTTGCTAAACGCTTTGCATACGCTTAAACCAAAATATCAAAGAGCGTTACTTAAAACGTGTGATGAAGAAGAAATAAATTGTATTTGTGAATGTATTCATAACGTTTTACAAGGAAAGATACCTCTTAAAGATCAAGATAAACAAAAATTGAATAAACACAAAAATATACTCCGTAAACTGGTGCATAAGTGTAAACATAAACTAAGAAAAAATATTATTATACAAAAAGGAGGGGCTTTCTTACCAATAATATTAGGTGCAATATTGAGTGGATTAGTAAGTGGACTAGCCAGTTAACATGGAAAATGCTAAGAAAATGATACTTATTGAACCGGGATTGATTGAAAAATTAAAACAAGAAAATAAGGTTACTAGTAATTTGTCTCGATTAGATATTGAAATGCAAAATATTATGAATAGTAAGACGGAAGACCGAAAGAAGTGGATGTTATATTTACAAACACTACAAAGATACCTTCACTTTACCGAAGAGGATCGTCAACCACTCAGATTACCAATTTATTCTGATACATCTAATGAAGATTCAAATGGGTCTAAAATTGGTTTTAAAAATAAAGATAGAGATCTAAAAAGTTCAGTTGATGCTGAATCTTTGTTGGAGGAGAAAGGATCTATTAAAAGTATAGAAAGTGAGGCAAATCCACTGTATTCATCAACACAAATACTCAGTTTAATACCAAAAACTTATAATAAAAAAGGTGAGTCATTATTAAACTTAATTGGAACAAGTAAAAGTAAAATACGTTGGGATAATGAAGGCACAGTCATAATTGATAATGAAAAAATTCCAGGAAGTAATATTGTTGATTTAATAAATGATTCACTTAGACCCTTAAAAAAAGTGATCCGATAGGGTGGGATAGATTTGCTAAAGCATTAAAAGATATTAAAGTACCACTTACTTATATTGGAAATCCAAAGAGATGTGAGTTTATTAACCAACTTCAAGTAAAAGATCTGAACAAAACCTCTGAGATTGAAGTTCAAGAGTTTTCTACACCGAGCAGTGGAGATAAAAGATCTATAACTAAAATACATAAAAAGATCGATTGGGAAAAATGGACCCCGTACTAGAAGAAATTAACAGGATTTATTATGATCCATCTAACCCCGCTGGTTTTGGTAGTATTGATAAATTATCAAAAGCTATGAAGGGTAAAATGGATAAAAAGCAAGCAAAGGAATGGTTACAATCACAAGAAACATATACATTACATAAACCCATTCGGAAAAAATTCCCGCGTAATAAGTACATTCTATCAAATATTAATGAGCTGTGGCAAGCTGATTTAAGTGATATGCGAACTTATTCTCAATATAATGATGGTTTCAACTACATACTTTGTGTTATTGATGTATTTAGTAAATATGCTTTTGCAAGACCAATGAAAAAGAAAAACTCAGAAACAACTAAAGAATGTTTTGAAAGTATATTTACTGATAGTAATACAACACCTACTCACATACAATCTGATAAAGGTACAGAATTTGTTTCAAAAGATGTACAAAAATACTTTAAAATCCAAAAAGATAAATTACTATACCACTAACAATCCTGATATTAAGGCTAGTATTGTTGAACGATTTCAAAGAACTCTAAAAATGAAAATGTGGCGTTATTTCACTCATAATAATACTTATAGATATATAGATGTTTTACAAGATTTAATATACTCTTATAATCACAGCATTCACTCGAGTATTAAGATGTGCCCATGTGATGTAAGTTCCAACAATATTATGACAGTTTGGACTAATCTTTATGATAGAGGGTCAAACAAACTTTCTCTAGAAAATCCAAAACCAAATTTCAACGTGGGTGATTATGTTCGAATAACTAAATATAAACATGTTTTCCAAAAAGGATATGAATCAAATTGGAGTGATGAAATATTTATTATATCTTCAATAATTGATAGATCTCCATGGGTTGTTTATACAATAACAGATTTACAAAATGAACCAATAGTTGGTACTTTTTATGAAAGAGAATTACAGAAGGCCACTTACAACCCCACCTCACAATATAAAATAGATAAAATAATTGGCACTCGTTATTCGGGTAACAGAAAAGAAGTATTAGTGAAGTGGAAAGGTTATCCAGATAAATTTAACAGTTGGATTTTAGCTTCTAGTTTAAAAGAAATATGAATAAAGAAAGTTTTTATTTAACTTTGCTCAGCAATAGTTCAATGGAATACTTTCCTGATAACAAGACCACAAATTTTTCAACAAAATTACCAAAAGCTATGAAATTAGAAGGTGAATGGGCGGTTGGAGTTGTCGAGTTTCAATATCCATGCACCATGTTTACTGTTCAAGATCATGAAAATGTTGTATACATCACAAAAACCATGTTAATGCCTAATGAAGATAAACCATCAACAGTGTACTACAAAAAACATATTCCCGCTACCAACTACGATAACGTTGAACATATTTTAAGAGCGTTAAATGGTATCAGAGAGAGCTTGAAATTTCGTTATGATGAAATAACAAAATTTGTGTCTGTTTCTGTTTTGGATAAAAATATAACATCCGTAACATTATCACCCAAATTAAGTTTACAACTAGGTTATGAACCAAATACAAATCTCCTAGACAGAAATTTTGGGAAGTGTCCTGCTAATTTACACTTAGGGTTACCACCTCAACTATTTCTATATTGCGACATTATCGATCCTCAGATTGTGGGTGATGTTATGACTCCACTATTAAGAGTCATTTCATTAGATCCTTCAAAATACATTTATGGTGCGAATAAAATGTACATTTTCTCTCCACCTCACTACTTACCTGTTATGCGAAGAGAGTTCGATACGCTGGAAATAGATATAAGATCGAGCACAGGACAAAAAATACCATTCCAGTTTGGAACCGTGTGTGTTAAACTACATTTCCGCAAATTATAATAATGTATTCTCCTCATGATCATCATAAATGTCCATATGAAAATTATTATTCACATCAAGCTGGATCAGGAGTTGGAGTAATTTATAAGGGTTCACCATACCAACGCGGTCATGGTATTGGGAGCTTCTTAGGAGGGTTATTTAGATCAGTTTTACCTTTACTTTCAAGTGGTGCTCGAGTGGTTGGTAAGGAGGCATTAAACGCTGGAGTAGGACTTTTATCGGATATGGTTCAAGCCCGTCCTATGGAAGCCTCAATAAAAGATCGTCTAAAGCAAGTTAGTACAAACTTAAAACGAAAGGCTGATGACAAAATTGATCGATTTAACATGACAGGATCTGGGTATATAAGTAAAAGAAAACGATTGGCCTCGTTCATTCCACCACTAACAGCTAAAGTGAAAGCTACGAAAAAACTTGGTCTAAAACCAAAAAACATCAAAGATATATTTTCAAATTAAGTATGTCTTTCCTTCATAATCATTCTTGTGAGTGCGTTAAGTCAGAATTAGATTTGTTTGCATTACCGTCTACACAAACAAGCATTGAAAATGGATTGTGGATTCACTATAAACCAATTTCATCTCTTGCTGATGATGGACCTATCGAGTTTCAAGTTCCTGGAACAGGCGATGACTACATAGATTTGTCTCATACATTACTCCACATAAAGGCAAAAGTATTAAATCAAGATTCAACAAACTTGATATCAGCTACAGCAGTAGCACCTGTAAATAATTGGTTGCATTCACTTTTTAGTCAACTCGATGTTTATTTAAACCAAAAACTTGTATCACCACCTAATAATACCTATGCCTATCGAGCATACATGGAAACCCTTTTAAACTATGCTCCTGCTGCTAAACAATCTCATCTTACTTGTAGTCTTTGGTATGATGATACAGCAGGAAAAATGGATTCCACAGATGGTAAAAACATAGGATTTGTTAAAAGACAGGAATTAGTTAATGAAAGCAGGGAAATAGAAATGATTGGTCACATAGGTAGACATGGTGACATTTTCAATCAAGATAAATTTTTAATTAATGGCGTTGAAATGAGTGTAAAATTAGTTCGGTCAAGAGAGAGTTTTAATTTAATTGCTGGGTCAAATGATGTAAAGTTTAAAGTTTGCATTACGGACGCAACTCTTATTGTTCGAAGAGCACGAATTAATCCAAGTGTATTACTCGCACATCAGAAAGTTTTAGCTTCTACCACTGCTAAATATCCTATTACTCGTGCTGAAGTTAAAGTTTTAACAATTGCATCGGGTGTTCAAGGAAAAACTCTTGATAATATATTCTTAGGACAGGTACCCAAAAGATGTATTATTGGTTTTGTGAATAATTCTGCATTTAATGGTTCACTTACTAAAAATCCATTTAACTTTGAAAACTATGGTATTAACTCTTTCAGCTTATATATTGATGGTCAACAAATACCTTCCAAAGCTTTGCAACCATCTTTTAATAATAATATATTTACATCAGCATATCATACTCTATTCTCGGGGACTGGTATTCACTTTCTTAATGAAGGAAATGCAATCTCTCGTGAACAGTATGCCAAAGGTTACTGTCTTTTAGCATTTGATTTAACTCCTGATTTATCAGCTAACTCATCAGCCCATTGGAATCTCATAAAGCATGGTAGTGTAAGATTAGAAGTACGATTTGAATCCTCACTAATACAAACAATTAACTGTATTGTTTATGCTGAGTTTGATAATATTATTGAAATAGATAAAAATAGAAATGTTACTGTAGACTATAGTAGTTAGGATTATAATGTGTGTTGTGTTTTAGATATATGTGTTATGTTTAATGCATTTTGTGTGTGTGTAACTAAAGATAACATTATAAAATTAAATAAAACAAATTGTATGCAATATACTATTTTTTATTTCTTTATAAACCTCTCCTATTTAATCTTATACAAAACAGTGTTCGAGTTTAAACTTTACATAAGCACATACGAAACTGATTGTAACTCTATGAGTCAACAAACTTATCTCACGTTCCTTCGCAACAGGCATCAACCTGCTTTGTGACTCCCACAAAGAATGCGATTTAATATTTACAAATCACTATAATTGAACATTCCTATGACAACCATTGAATAGATTGGTACTGTAAAACTTCAGCATATTGTCTCATTCTGAACGATTGCATTGTTGAATACAAACCATTAAGTAACATTGTTAAGAAGATATCATGAAGACGGACACCCTTATAGTGGAACTCCAAGGATTTAAAGATTCTTTAAATCATTTTATTGTCAAAGAATTGGCCATTGCGAGTCATGATCATACACAGACGTTCTTGGTGAAACCACCATATTCATTCCATTACCTAACACTAGAAGAAAAAAAGCAGGTGAGATGGTTAGAAAGAAATCGAGGAATTTACTGGAGTGAAGGCTACATAGACTACAAAGAGTTTAAACGTGTTATTTTACCATATTTAGAACATAAAAAAATTATGACAAAGGGTTTGGAAAAGATTACGTGGATTAAAGAGTTATGTGCAAACTGTGAAGTGATTGACATAGGTGAGAAGGGATGTCCTAATTTTGCGACATTAAAAAAAAAGTTCTGTAAAAATAAAACTGATTTTAATTGTGCGAACCATAAATTGAATTGTGCATTGAATAATGCTGTGTGTATTAGAAAATGGTATTTTGATAATAATATGTCTGTATTTAATTTATTTATTTAATAATTATTGTGTTGAACAGTTAATTAAAAATGTCTATGTACTCAAGAGTGTTTTATTTAATATAATCAGACCCATATAACAAACTTTAAATTAGCTGCAGCAAAATGATAATCCTAAGCTTTGTGACTCCCACAAAGAATGCGATTTAATATTTACAAATCACTATAATTGAACATTCCTATGACAACCATTGAATAGATTGGTACTGTAATAATCTGCTAATAACAGTAATATCATGGATACACTAGAATTACAAAAACATATGAAAAAGATTCATCCCAGTCTAGAAAATAATGTTTATGCTGCTAATAGACTACCTATGTATACACATGTACCAACGTATATAATATGCAATTTGGATGCGGATGATAAACCAGGTTCACACTGGGTAGCTGTACATATCGATACGAATGGTATCGGTCAATATTTTGATTCATATGGACGAACACCTGAGCGATATCATCTCCAGTTTTTGAAAAGGAATTGTAAGAGATGGGACTGGAATGTTGATAGGATTCAGAATGATTGGACTTCAGTTTGTGGTGAATATTGCTTAATGTATTTGCTATTTAAGTTTCAGGGATGTTCAATGCATAGTTTTACGAACATATTTACAGGGAACACACTGCACAATGATATTTTTGTGGATGAGATCTTCCGCTCATATTTTGTAGAAAAAAGTAATAAAATATTGAAATAAAAATGAATGTGTTTTATTGATGACATAGAAAAGCAGACATACAATGAGTAATAGATAAGAACGCCAAATCAACCGTAGGGCAACAGATTCGTGGGTTCTGGCGCAACGTAATGAGGTGTTCGAAGTATAATAGATAAAAGGATTAGGCGAACAATGGAATGCTAATGAGGGTGCACCCGGACCACCGGAAATCAATGAGATAACAGTTAATTGATTTGCATAACTCCAGAACCACGCATCCTACGCTAAAATGGACCACAGATTTGAGATCAGAGCACACCAAAACCTTTTTTTTTTTTTTTTTTATTTTTTACGATGGGTGCTACAGATTCGCGGGCTCTGGTGCAAGCGCGGGCTCTGGCGCTTGCGCCAGAATCCGCGAATCACTACTACTCCCACGATTATCACACTTCCACTGCGCATTGAAATCCTATGGTAGGGGTCTAGTCTAGCCTGGCAGCGTACATTTTGGTATCAGAGGCGTGGTTTTAACCTACAAAACCACCAAATTGGTAATTTACAGTAGGCTAATTACTTGGCAGTCTCTATAAGGGAAGTAGTAATACGCTGTAAATATTTGATAACTATGATTGCTAGTTTATTTGAAATAATTTGTTGGAATTTATTGAGTCGAGTAACTCATGTTACCATAAGTCAGCCCGGGTTGCATATGCTAGTAGAGTTGAATGAATTGGGCTATGTTACAAGTTTACAACCCCTTGTTTGTGTTTGACCTCTGTGTTGTATTGAATGTCAGGAAGACATTAAAATATTGAGTTTTGTACCATTGATATTGTTGTTTGTGAAAATTAATATTTGAAATTGGCATTTTGAGTATTACCATTGTTTTAAATAGGAAAAAAGGTTCATTATTGTTGTACCATCAACAAAGTGGTTTGTGAACTTAACATTTGGAATTGGATTAGAATTTGAATATGTTTAATTTATTACGGATTGCCGATAGATGGCGCCACTAGGTGAACATCTAAGTTTGATAAGCTCCGTGCTACATATTTCTCTAAATATATAAAACAGTAAAATTGCATCAAAATTTGTAACTAACGGAAAGGTGCGAGGACAAATATCAAGTGAAAGTGTTATTCAAGCTCTCTGTGACGGACTTTTAAAAAACTATCGAAAATATTATCACAGGACTAAGTGCAGTTCAACTACGAATTTAACGTTTAAAACCGGCCAAGTGCGAGTCGGACTCGCGCACCGAGGGTTCCGTACAAACCTGTAGGTATCCTCGGTTTATGCGTAAGGTTTATGTTTATGAAATTAAATGTTTTTTTTTATATTTGAGTTGATTGAATGGAAGGTAAATTGCGATTTACGATTTATGACGTATTAAAAAAAAACTACTTACTGGATTTCGTTCAAACCAATTTTCGTTGGAAGTTTACATGGTTATGTACATCATATATTTTTTTTAGTTTTATCATTCTCTTACTTTAGAAGTTACGGGGGGGGGGGGGGACACACATTTTACCACTTTGGAAGTGTCTCTCGCGCAAACTATTCAGTTTAGAAAGAAATGATGTTAGAAACCTCAATACCATTTTTAAAGACCTATTCATAGATACCCTACACGTATGGGTTTGATGAGAAAATTTTTTTTGAGTTTCAGTTCTATGTATGGGGAACCCCAAAATTTATTGTTTTTTTTCTATTGTTGTGTAAAAATCTTAATGCGGTATACAGAATACATCTACTTACCAAGTTTCAACAACATATCTCTTATAGTTTCGGAGAAAAGTGGCTGTGACATACACGGACAGACAGACAGACAGACAGACAGACAGACAGACCGACAGACAGACAGACAGACATGACGAATCTATAAGGGTTCCGTTTTTTGCCATTTGGCAACGGAACCCTAAAAAGTGCTATAACACCAAAGTATTTGCCTAATAAAAATAATATATCGAATATCTACAAGAAATTCGTAAGACCAGTGTCAAAAACGTTTTATAAAATCATCGGAAACAGTGAAAAAATTTGTGGAATGTGTGACGAATGAGTCAATATTGTAACGTTTTTTAAAGAAATAAAAAAATTTGAGTAATACATTTGCAAATTTCGGTTGCTTTTTCAACGTTCAAGTGGCGCAGTGCGCTACGCAATGGTCAAGAATCGTCGTTGAATGTGTCTTGAGTTCAAACCCTGCGAACCGTGAAATTTTTTGTAAATAGTTGAATTTAAGGGACCAATTTATTTACTTAATATAATGACTAACGAATGCGCTGGTTGTATGAATACAATCCTTAGCAAAGATTATCTGCAATGTTGTATTTGTAAATTGCGATATGACTTGCTGTGTTCTAACGTACCCGAAAAGCAATTCAAATCAATGGGTATAGCAAAAAAAGAGACTTGGAAATGTCCTGACTGTCAGAGTAAACTACCGAAAACAAACAACACAGATACACCAGTCCGAGCTGCTTCACGGGGCGATTGCTCCAACAATGATACGAGTCAGAAACATTACAGCTCACCAACGGAATCAAATGTTACTGTTCGCAATAAACACATGAAACAGAGCAGCCCATCTGAGAGTTCAATTAATGACGACACCATTTTAGAAATCTCAAAAGTGTCCCTCAGAGAAATTATTAAGCAGGAGATTGCCAGCGCGCTGAAAGATGATGTCGCTGACCAATTTAAGCAATTAAGCGACCTAATAAAATCCCAGCTGAATGAGTTAACTATTAGCATAACAACATGCACCAACAGACTTGATAGCTTTGACGACAAAATCGCCCAGTCTGAACGCAAAATTCTCGCTCTAGAGACTCATACCAATAGACATATCGTAGAATTAAATGATACCATCTCTCAGCTCCAAGACCAGCTTAATACACAGGCGCAGGTGGCAATGTGCAACGAAATAGAAATTATGGGCTTAAGCGAATCCGATAACGAAAGCCTGAAACATACGGTCCTACTAACCGCCTCTAAAATAGGGGTGAACTTAAAAGAAGATGACGTTGACTGGGTGACCCGGACCGGAATCGCTCAGAAACGTGCCTCAGGAGACACCGACGCGAAAATGCCACGGCCGATCATTGTAAGACTTCTGCGACGATCTAAAAGAGATGAACTTATTAAGGCTGCAAAAACTAGAAAGAATTTAAATTGCACGGATATTGTCTCAGAAGGTACGCCAGGTAGGGTTTTCATTAACGAACATCTTACGAAACTAAATCGGCAGCTTTTTCGTGAAGCGAGAACAATAGCGCAGGCGAAAGGATTTAAATTTTGTTGGATCCGAAACGGACAGATTCTCCTTCGCAAAGAAGAGGGAATGCGAGCTACGCGAATCCAGAACAAAGCTAATATCTACGAGTTTCTCGGTCCTGACATACCAGATAATAGCACCGATCCTGGATTTGTCCCTCAAATACCCCCTGATTCCGATAAATAAAATACCTTTATTTCACTTTTGTTCTGTTAGGCAGATAACATTAATAACTTTTCTATTAAATATGTTAACTTTTTATAAAACATTCTATACCGATATACTAAACGCTGAAACACACACTTATCCTAACACGATACTTGAAACCAATAATAAACACACTCAACCTCACACACATCGTCACTCGAATTTCACACAAAAACACACATATAGAGACACAGATACAATTTTAATTGAATTCTTTCTAAGGAGAACAACTACAATGCAGTTATACAAAATAATAAGTGACAAGATTAGCTATACCCCAACTCATATTAAGTTACTTTTTTTATCGTGGATAACTTAGAAGTATTTGAAAGTATTGATGAAACCCTTAGTATAGATTGTCACTTACTCGATAACCTCGAATTATGTGGAAAATATCTTAACTGCGAGTACAACTTCAAATTAATAACATTTAATATAAGAAGTGCACAGAGTAACTTTGACAGTTTTTTAGTGGCGCTAAAACGTTTAAAGATTGAATACGATGTTATTGTACTAACTGAGTGCTGGCTGCATGAGAGCTCTGTTATCAGACAAATGGAAGGTTACAACGTATTTAACACTACTCACCACAAAAACAAGGCAAGTGGAGTAATAATTTATGTTCGGGACTCTATCACAGTTTCGGTATCGGAACCAGACATAAGTGATGCTGACTGCCTGCTGGTAAGCATAAAAGGTTTTATACAAATTCTCGGGATATATCGCTCTCCTTCTGTTGCTAGTCTGGATACATTTCTGGTATCTCTCGACGCTAATTTGGGCAAATTTAAGGGAAATTCCAGATTGGTACTACTAGGAGATCTAAATATAGACTTACTTACGGCAAATCCAAGCGCTGATAACGTAGCGTATCAGTGTTTGATGGCGCAACATGGGTTACTTCCCGCCATTACGAAGCCTACAAGGGGACACAGCTGCTTGGATCACATCTTTGTTAAGAGTAAAGATTCATTGGTGGGTGTGGTTAGTAAATGTGCGGTAACAGATCATGACGTTGCTATGGTCGGCCTCAAAACATTAAACGAAAAACCAAATAGGAAAAAGAGGATAATTATGAAGACAAATTTTGATGCTGTATCTGCTGATCTACAAATGGTTGATTGGACCAACGTTACCAGCAAGTGCGATGTAAATGAGGCGTTGGAATGCTTCAATAATATTATTAGTTCTGCAGTAAACACCCACACGCATTTCATCAAAAGTAGCCGCTCGAAGTACAACCGTAAGCCATGGATCACTCCCGGTTTGATGAGATGTATGCGTCATAGAGACAGTTTACACCGAAAAGCAAATATAGACCCCAAGAATGACACTCTTAAACTTTCGTATACTAGATACAGAAACTTCTTTATAGACATTCTACGAAAAGCCAAGAAAGATTACGACAGTAATGCTTTAGAAGACAACAGACGAAACCCAAAGAAATTGTGGACTACAATAAAAGATATATGTGAGATACGACAACAAAGAAATGACTCTGCTGATCTACTAAAGGTGAAAAGTACTGCACAGGAATCGCTTAACTACTGTAATAACTATTTCACAACAGTAGGCAGCATCTTGTCTGAGCGGATACTTAAGCTACTATCTACTTCCGAAGAAGCACTATCTGCTAACATCGACACAAACATCTCACCCGTTGATTCAATGTTCACGACGCCTACAGATATTTATGAGGTTGACTCTATTATAACAAACCTCAAACCGGATTGTGCACCAGGTCTAGATGGAATTAAACCGTCACTAATCAAAGTTATAAGAGCCATTATTCTAGAACCATTCACTTACATTTGTAATCTCAGTATGTCGTCAGGAGTTTTCCCAGAACATTGGAAAATAGCTATAGTATCTCCGATTCACAAAGCTGGACCTAAGAGCTCCCCGGATAATTACAGACCTATATCTCTGCTTTGCGTTTTCTCAAAAGTCCTCGAGAAATTAATGAATAATCGAATAGTTAACTACCTAGAAAGCAACTCATTTATCTCAGAAAGGCAATTCGGGTTCAGGAAAGGAAAGTCGACCACTGACGCGATCGAACTGCTGACGAACATAACATCGAAACATACCGATGGTGGCGAACGTTGTCTTGGAATATTCTTGGATCTAGCTAAGGCTTTCGACACCATTTCTATTCCTATCCTTCTTAAAAAAAGGCTAGGAATAAGAGGAACTGCACTTGACTGGCTTTGTAGTTACCTGCACAACAGGCGGCAATGTGTCAGAGTTGATAACCTAGTCAGTGATGAACGGGAGATTAGCTTTGGCATCCCACAGGGGAGTATACTGGGTCCAACACTATTTACTATCTACATGAACGATATACTCAACCTTGCTATCCCAAATGCTGACCTCATTTGTTACGCAGACGACACTGCGATTTTATTTCATGGAACCGATTGGGATGACTTATACAAAAAAGCAGAAGCGGGAATGGTCAGGGTCGCCAAATGGCTTAATTTGAACTTGCTTACACTGAATATAAAAAAAGACCAAATACATAACCTTCAGAAAGACTCGGGCTACCAAAACACCATCATGGAACTTAAAGATTCACGGAGAAGACTGCCATAAAACAATAGTTCACACTGATACTCAATGTTCCTGCAATAACATCGACAGAGTGGATGAAATAAAATACTTAGGAATTCTTATAGACCAGCACCTTTCATTTAAACCACAGATTTTGGAACTTGTTAAAAGAGTTCGTAAGCAAATCTACATAATGAAAATGATTCGGGACAGTGCATCACTGGATGTAAAAAAACTGGTTTATATAGCTTTATGTCAATCGCTGATTCACTATTGCATTGTTATCTGGGGAGGTGCGTCAAAAACTCATTTGATAATCCTCGAAAGAGCACAACGCGCCGTCCTCAAAACCCTGCTACATAAACCGTACCGTTTTCCTACAGAAGTCCTGTTCGCAGAAGTTTCCCTCCTGAGCGTAAGAAAATTGTACATACTGAACGTTGCAATTATGACCCATATTAAAACATCAAAAAGGAGTGATTTATGTGCGTGTCATGTGATGGTGAGTTTAGGTGTGTTTAGTAACACACCTAAACTCACCATCACACTAATTTAATTAATAGCGTTCTTTATTTTACTTTTTACTTTTTTCCTAGTTTTATAATTTGATTACTTTCGTTTATTCTCACAAAGTTTTTGTTTTGTTTAATTTTAATTTATATCTTTAGCTTCTTAGTACATAGTTAGCTTTCATATCGAAACATGATTTTAAATTAAATGTTTAAATGGTTAACCGGCCAGATCGGTGCCCAAGATACAGGCTTGCCTAGTTTGGGACCAATGTAAAACCTATGTAAATTTGTTTAGCAATAAAAGTTTTTATTTATTTTTTTATTTATATTTGAACTGAATTGTGAAGTTGAATGTTGAACGTTGATATTGGTTTGAATTAAAATAAAACTTTATTTTTGTTCATTAAATTGGAACCAGTATTTTGTTATTTCTTGAGTTGTGGTCTACCAGTTTGGTAGTTTGATTGTTTGCTTGTAGTTATTTTGTAATTGATTGTTTGAACTTTGTTATTTGTTTACTTAATTATTTTTTTTGCTTGGTTTATTTGAATTGTATTGTTTGTGCAATGGCACACAAAGCGGTGAGAGAGGCAATCAGTGGATTGACCACACACCTGCGGTGGTTCACTTCAGCTGCAGCGACCGCTGAGCGCCCGGATCTTGAAGCGGTCACTCTGGCTCGGTTCGAGCAGTTGAACGTTAGACTCGGCAACGCTGATGCTCTGCTTAGCCGCTACAACGAGTACATCTGTGATGTGGCTCTGGAAGTGCTGGATCAGGCAGCACGTGACAAGGTCCTTGCTGACTACGACCAGATCTTGGACCTGGGGGATGTCATTGGTCAACGTGCTCGGGAAATATTGGGGAGCCGGACACCTGTCCAGGTCAAACCGGAGACCTCGGTTGTTTCAGGTCCCGGACTATTGAGTAGACTGCCTACCTTGGAACTGCCACCCTTTAACGGTCGCTTGGACCAGTGGTTAAGTTTCCAAAACCTGTTTGAAAGTTTGGTTGATGCACGCTCGGACCTCAGACCCGCCCAAAAGTTGGCCTATTTGTTGTCTGTCCTGGAAGGTGAGGCCCGAGCCTTGGTGCAGCATCTGTCTTTGACTGACTCAGCCTACCCTACCGCTGTGGAGCTACTCACCCGGCGGTACCAAAATAAACGTTGTTTGGCTGACGTTCATATTGAATTGATTTTGGGGTTACCGGTCATTACTGGATTGTCAGCATTGCGTACTGACCTGTTGAACCCGTTGGTGGCAGCGACCAACGCTTTAAAGCAATTGGACTTGCCGGTGGACCATTGGTCTTACCTTTTGGTGCACGTTGTGCTGCAACGGTGCACGCTGCCTGATCCAGCACTTCCAGAGCCACATCACAGATGTACTCGTTGTAGCGGGTAAGCAGAGCATCAGCGTTGCCGAGTCTAACGTTCAACTGCTCGAACCGAGCCAGAGTGACCGCTTCAAGATCCGGGAGCTCAGCGGTCGCTGCAGCTGAAGTGAACCACCGCAGGTGTGTGGTCAATCCACTGATTGCCTCTCTCACCGCTTTGTGTGCCATTGCACAAACAATACAATTCAAATAAACCAAGCAAAAAAAATAATTAAGTAAACAAATAACAAAGTTCAAACAATCAATTACAAAATAACTACAAGCAAACAATCAAACTACCAAACTGGTAGACCACAACTCAAGAAATAACAAAATACTGGTTCCAATTTAATGAACAAAAATAAAGTTTTATTTTAATTCAAACCAATATCAACGTTCAACATTCAACTTCACAATTCAGTTCAAATATAAATAAAAAAATAAATAAAAACTTTTATTGCTAAACAAATTTACATAGGTTTTACATTGGTCCCAAACTAGGCAAGCCTGTATCTTGGGCACCAATCTGGCCGGTTAACCATTTAAACATTTAATTTAAAATCATGTTTCGATATGAAAGCTAACTATGTACTAAGAAGCTAAAGATACAAATTAAAATTAAACAAAACAAAAACTTTGTGAGAATAAACGAAAGTAATCAAATTATAAAACTAGGACAAAAGTAAAAAGTAAAATAAAGAACGCTATTAATTAAATTAGTGTGAGTGCGTGTCATGTGATGGTGAGTTTAGGTGTGTTTAGTAGTGAGTATGCGTGTGTGAGACGAAAACGTGAGAGTGATAATATAAACGTTCATGTGCACAGATTATTTGACCACTGTTATTATCTTTTCTGTTTCGTTATATGACAAGTTTAGTAACCAGGATGTTAGCTTGTTTTTTATTTCTTTGCGAGTGCAGTTTCTCATATTGCACTGATTGATCACCGCGTTATAGACGTGTACGTGCAGAAAATATGGGAGTCTTTGAGCATATGCAGATTTTACTGGTGGAGTTGGAACTCTGAATATGCGTTTGGCCTGTAATATACTTTCTCCACTCCTTTTTGATGTTTTAATATGGGTCATAATTGCAACGTTCAGTATGTACAATTTTCTTACGCTCAGGAGGGAAACTTCTGCGAACAGGACTTCTGTAGGAAAACGGTACGGTTTATGTAGCAGGGTTTTGAGGACGGCGCGTTGTGCTCTTTCGAGGATTATCAAATGAGTTTTTGACGCACCTCCCCAGATAACAATGCAATATTGAATCAGCGATTGACATAAAGCTATATAAACCAGTTTTTTTACATCCAGTGATGCACTGTCCCGAATCATTTTCATTATGTAGATTTGCTTACGAACTCTTTTAACAAGTTCCAAAATCTGTGGTTTAAATGAAAGGTGCTGGTCTATAAGAATTCCTAAGTATTTTATTTCATCCACTCTGTCGATGTTATTGCAGGAACATTGAGTATCAGTGTGAACTATTGTTTTATGGCAGTCTTCTCCGTGAATCTTTAAGTTCCATGATGGTGTTTTGGTAGCCCGAGTCTTTCTGAAGGTTATGTATTTGGTCTTTTTTATATTCAGTGTAAGCAAGTTCAAATTAAGCCATTTGGCGACCCTGACCATTCCCGCTTCTGCTTTTTTGTATAAGTCATCCCAATCGGTTCCATGAAATAAAATCGCAGTGTCGTCTGCGTAACAAATGAGGTCAGCGTTTGGGATAGCAAGGTTGAGTATATCGTTCATGTAGATAGTAAATAGTGTTGGACCCAGTATACTCCCCTGTGGGATGCCAAAGCTAATCTCCCGTTCATTTAGGTTAGGTTAGGTTAGGTTAGGTTGGGGTGCGTGCAGAAAACCTCCTCGTGTGCCTTGATTGCTGCTCGTTCCTTTCGGATACGTTCGGGGGAAAGGGCAGCCGTTGGGCCGGTGCACCCTGGGTACAGCCAATATTCTCTCCATGTCGGAGACAATATTGGCTGTGGCGAATTTCTGCGCGGGGGGGCGGAGCTTCATGCTCCTGGGTCGGTTCATCTGGACCGACCAACCGTCATCCACTCCTCCCTCTGCTTCCAGAGGACAGGTTGTTTGGTGGCGACGGCGGCGCTCGTTGTGCACTCACCTGCCAACGGGCTAGCAGCAGGGGATCTGATCCTCCTGACTGCATCCGTCGAAATCGTAATCCGTGACGAGATCATGGTCATGTTTTATGACTTGGAACGGGACGAGGATCTTGGCTTAACCGCCCGGATCGCGAGGAAGATAACCTCTATAAAAAATTCCTCTAATACCAAGTTTTGGTGTGCGGCGAGGGTATGAATGGCTGAGGAGTAGTGTCATCTGTAACTTTAGTTACAGGTGGCGCATCAGTCACGAGCGCACCCCCAGCCAGGGTACCAGTGGACCCCCTGGTTGGGTTACAAATTTACACTTACCTAGGGACAGGGGGTGAACCTAGGCGGACCTTTTACATCCCCCACACTCGTGGGAATCATATGGATTTTTCAAATAAAAACAACCTAACGAAGGTGCCGACCGTTGTGGTCGAGCGTTTGGGGTCGGGTGTGGCGTCGGATACCGACGCTGCGTCTGACAGGATGAGCGTGGCGAGCGTGAGCTCGCAGCGCTCGCGAAAGGAAGAGGGGGTGGTGAGGCGCCGCGGTAAGCGCTCGCCACGCTCCTCTAGCGAGGAGAGCCTGCCGGCGCCGAAGGTGCCAACGGGTAGCAGCAGACGAGGTCGTGCGTTGGCTGGTAGAGCTGCTGCTCCTTCGGTGGAGCGCGACGAGCGGGGGCGCTTCACAGCTGTGTCTCGGCCCGACACTCCGGCTCCATTGGAGCCCGTAGAGGTTGTCCAAAGTGACCCAGCCAGCGAGGACTCCCTGCTGGGCATCAATAAGGCGGAAGCCAACGCCGCGAAGCGGGCGCAACGCAAAGCTGTGGCGGAGGATGAAGTCGGTGAGATGACTCGTCAGGCGAAGGAGCGGCGCTCGGCCCGGATGGCTGCCGGAGGGAGCTGGTCGCCGGTGGCGCTGAGTCGCCAGGTTTTGGACGGCGTGGATGTCGTCCTGAAGGTTGCCTCAAAATCTGGCAACCTGAAGGGCACTTTCACGCGCGCCCTTAAGGAGGCGGCTGAGCACATCAAGGAGGCAGCTGAGGTCCTCCTTAGTCGTACAAGTTCGGAGGAAATGGCGGATTTTTGGGAGGAGAACCGCCGTCTTAGATCCGAATTGGAGGACCTCAAGCGGGAGGTTGCTGTCCTGCGGGCAGCCCCGGGCACCGGATCATCGCCGGTCCCATTGCTGGCTCCACAGTCGGCCCCATCGTCGATCCCTGCACTTGCGGCTGCGGATGTCGACAAGATCGCTCGCATCTGCATGGTGCAGTGCGGGCAGATGGTGGGGGCTCGACTAGAGGCAATAGAGCCGAGGCTCCTTCCAGCCGAAACCCTCCGCCCACCACTCGCTGCGGATAAGCGGAGGAGAGAGGCAGCGGCCAAGGTGGCTGAGCCAAGCCAGTCTGGGAAGGGGGCTACAAAGCCCGCAATGGGGGCCAGAAAGCCCGCGGAGGTGGCGAAAAAGCCCGCAAAGGCCGCGCCCATTTCCCAGGTGGCGGTTGCCGTGAGTGTTCCCCCGGCGACTGCGCCCAGGCCTACTACGGAGGGTTGGACGACAGTCGTCAAAAAGGGGAAAAAGAAGAAGAAAACGGCGCTTCCAGCTCCCGCAAGAGCACCGGCGCCACCCAGAAGGAAGACCCAAGGGCCGCCTAGGGCGACAGCCCCACGCTCCGCGGCTGTGGTAATTACTCTGCAGCCCGGAGCCGTCGAGAGGGGCCTCTCGTATAAGGCGGTTCTTGCGGAGGCGAAGGCCAAGGTCGCATTCCCCGACCTTGGCACACCGTCCGGCTTCATTTTGAGGCCGGCAATTACGGGGGCGCGGCTGCTACAGGTTTCCGGTGCCGGTAGCAGCGAAAAAGCGGACATCCTGGCCGCCAAATTGAGGGAAGTCCTCAACCCGGAGGACGTTCGGGTGTCCAGGCCCATGAAGACGAGCGAGCTGCGCGTCGACGGCCTGGACGACTCGACGACCCCGGCTGAGGTCGCGGCGGCCGTCGCCAGGGTCGGTGGATGTCCGCCCGACGATGTGCGTACTGGCGAGATCCGCACCGACGCTTCCGGGCTCGGCGGGATCTGGATTAAGTGCCCGGTGGCGGCGGCCAATAAGGTCGCCGACGCTGGACGTCTGCTGGTGGGGTGGGTTGCAGCGAGGGTCAAACTGCTGCAACCCAGGGCTCTGCGGTGTTTTCGTTGCCTGAACATGGGGCATGTCAGGGCACGGTGCACCGCAGAAATAGACCGCAGCGAGCAATGCTATCGCTGCGGCCAGCCCGGCCACAAGGCCACCCAGTGCTCCGCGGCGCCAAACTGCAGCCTCTGTACAGCTGCAGGGAGGCCCGCTGGACACAGAGCGGTTGGTAAAGCCTGTGGCGCGCCCACCAAAAAGGGCAAGAAGAGGAGACGAAGAAGGGGTGCCAAGGCTGCCGGGGGCTCTTTACCCCCCCCTCAGCCTGGGTGCTCAACGGCCGACTCCCGGCCTAGGAATGGTGCTGTGGAGGGTATGGACTGCGCATAATGGCGCCTTACCATTTCCTCCAGGGCAATATCAACCACGCTGCCAGAGCTCAGGACCTCTTGCTCCAGAGCATGGCAGAGTGGTCGATCGACGTGGCTGTGGTCGCCGAGCCGTACTTTGTCCCCCCCAGAGATAACTGGGTGGGAGACCTGGACGGTTTGGTGGCCATAATTGGCGGGGCTCTTGTCAACCCGTCCCGAGGTCACGGCTGGGTAGCCGCCCTCGCGGACGGTATTGGCACGATTGGGGCGTATTTCTCGCCCAACAAGAGCCTCGCCGACTTCGAGAACTTCCTTGTCGAGTTGGGCGCCGTCGTAGGCCGACTCCACCCTCGCCCTGTGCTGTTGCTAGGGGATCTCAACGCCAAGTCATCGGCGTGGGGATCTCCGGTGACCGACGCTAGGGGCGAGGCGCTGGAAGAGTGGGCAGTCACCACCGGCCTGGTTGTCCTAAACCGGGGCTCGGTTCACACGTGCGTGCGGCAGCGGGGCGGTTCTATAGTGGACGTCTCGTTTGCAAGCCCTGCTGTCGCAAGCCGTGTCCGTGACTGGCGTGTCGCTGTGGGGGTGGAGACGTTGTCGGATCACAGGTATATCCGGTTCGACGTCTCCTCCCAGACCACCAGCGGCCGTAGTCCATCGGCCCCGCGAATGGACAGCCCGCGCTGGGCGCGTAAGCGCATCGACAGGGAACTTCTCGAGGAGGCTGCTATTGTCCAGGCCTGGAGCCGGGAGTCGGCAACGGACGGACCCGTCGACGTCGAAGAGGAGGCGCTGTGGTTCCGCGGGGCGATGACGCACATCTGCGACGCGTCCATGCCCCGCGTCCACACGCAATCAGTGAGGCGCCAGGTGTACTGGTGGTCTGCCGAGATCGCGCGGCTACGTGTCGCATGCGTGTCGGTCAGGCGCCGGTACACCCATTACTGCAGGAGACGTCGTCGGGTCCCTGACGAAGAGGCCGCGCTGTACGAGGTGTACCGCGCGGCGAAGGAGGCTCTGTGGCTGGCCATCGGCGAAGCGAGGACGCGAGCCAGGGAGGAGATGTTGGAGACTCTCGAACGGGATCCGTGGGGGCGCCCCTATCGAGCGGTTCGAGGGAAACTTCGAGCCGCGGCGCCTCCACTCACGGAGAGTCTCCAACCTGAGCTGCTGGAGGAGGTCGTCACAGCCCTCTTCCCGGCAAGAGCGGAGCACACTCCGCCGCCGATGGCATTGCCCACAGCTGCAGAGCCTACAGAAGGGAACGCCATCAGCGTCCCAGAGGTGACACAAGGAGAGATGGGGGCGGCCGTGTTGCGGCTCCGGGCCAAGAACGTGGCTCCGGGGCCCGACGGTATACACGGCTGTGCGTTGGCCCTCGCTCTGAAAGAGCTAGAGCCCCAACTGAGAGGACTCTTCACAGCGTGCCTTGAGCGGGGCCAGTTTCCCAGTTTGTGGAAAACAGGTCGTCTGGTCCTGCTCAAGAAGGCGGGGCGCCCTGCAGACTCACCGTCTGCGTACAGGCCCATAGTGTTGCTGGACGAGGTCGGGAAGCTATTCGAGCGAATTATCGCTGCCCGCCTCGTCCACCACTTATGCAGAGAGGGGCCTGACCTGGCCGAGAGTCAGTTTGGCTTTCGGCACGGGCGCTCCACCATGCACGCGATATCGCGGGTGAGAGTCCTGGCAGAGGAAGCAGTGTCCCGGGGCGGGGTGATGGTGGCGGTGTCTTTGGACATATCTAACGCCTTCAACACCCTGCCTTGGAGCTGCATTCGGGAGGCACTGCTGTACCATCGGGTGCCTTCCTACCTCTGCCACATCGTTGGGGCTTATCTCGAGGATAGGGGTGTCACCTACATGGGACGTGATGGCGGAAACCAGCGCCGTATGTCGTGCGGTGTTCCACAGGGCTCGGTCGTTGGCCCGCTCCTGTGGAACATCGGGTACGACTGGGTGCTGAGGGGCGAGCTCCCGCCGGGCGTGGAACTGACGTGTTATGCTGATGACACGCTGGTCACGGCCCGGGGGAGCTCGTACAGGGAGGCAGCGTTGCTGGCGACGGCTGCGGTCTCACTTGTTGTGGGCCGCATACGGCGCCTAGGCCTGGAGGTGGCCCTCAACAAGTCGGAGGCCATGGTCTTTCATGGCCCCCGGCGGGCGCCGCCGGCCGGATCACACATCGTGGTCGGGGGGTGTCGGATCGCTGTCGAGTCCACCATGAAATATCTGGGATTGGTGCTCGACAGCCGGTGGGACTTCGGCCCCCACTTCCGGCGGCTGGCGCCTAAGTTGATGGGCGCGGCTGGGGCGCTGTCAACGCTGCTTCCCAATCTGGGGGGCCCAAGCGTCGCCTGTAGGCGGCTCTACGTGGGGATCGTGCGATCCATGGCCCTGTATGGGGCCCCAATTTGGGCGGCTGACCTGACGGCCGGCAGCATCGCTGTTCTGCGAAGACCGCAGCGTGCTATGGCCGTCAGAGTCATCAGGGGATATCGCACGATCTCCTACGAGGCGGCCTGTGTACTGGCTGGATCCCCACCGTGGGACCTCGAGGCGAAATTACTCGCGTCACTGTACCGGTGGCGCGAGGAAGCGCGGGAGCGGGACGAGCGACTGACGGAGCGCCACATGGAGCTTCGTCGGTCGCAGCTCCGCGCAGCCCTGGTGGCGAGCTGGCAGGATAGGCTTTCACGCCCTACATCCGGCCTCGCCACCGTCGAGGCGGTCCGGCCAGTACTCGGGCATTGGCTCGGGAGGAGGCACGGCTCCCTGTCGTTTCGGACGACGCAGGTGCTCTCGGGGCACGGTTGCTTCGGGAAGTACCTGTGTCGCATAAACAGGGAGCCGGACGCCCGGTGTCACCACTGCGTCGACTGTCGGGGCGACACGGCGCGGCATACGCTGGCAGAATGTGCCGCTTGGGAGGAGCCGCGTCGTGCCCTCATCTCAGAAATAGGCTACGACCTATCGCTGCCGGCCATGGTCGATTCCATGGTCGGTAGCGAGGAGTCCTGGGACGCGGTGGTATCCTTCTGCGAAACAGTCATGTCGCAGAAGGAGGCTGCGGAAAGGGAGCGGGAGATATCTTCCGCCCACCCAGCCCGCAGCAGGCGCACCGGGCGTCGGCGGAGGGCGGACAACGCCCTCTTCCAGCCCCCCTAAATGGGTCCAGGGGCGACGGATCTGGGGACATCCGTCGCCCCCTATTCCTTAGGACCCGAGATGGTGGCGTGTAGTGTTCCACGCGCGCCTCTCTGTGATGTATGGGGGGGAATTTAACACCTCACTCCCCCCCAACGTGAGGAGGCCCGCAATGGCGGGCCGGCACCAGTCGGGGATCGCGGAAGACATATTGGTTCCCGTGGTCTCCGACGTAGGTGTGGGACGGAACACCGGGGTGGTTTTAGTCAGTAAGAGTCCCCTCTGCCCACCCCAGGGCGGAGGACATCCATGAGGATTTCCACCTCGAGATCAAAAAAAAAAAAAAAGGTTAGGTTAGGTTAGGTTAGGTTTTTTTTTTTTTTTTCTTCTACCTCCTACGTTATCGGAGTCTATGCTCGGCTTCCAACTCATACTATTTCTCGCAATTATTCTTCTCGCACTTTCATTCTGCATACTTTATCTTTCTAACATTCTTTTCTCTTTCTGTCTCTAAGGGTAGGACGCCCTTCTACTTTTCCCTATTCTGTTGTCTATTCCTCTTTTGTTTTTATTTCGGGGATAACACATTAACTCAGGTTTTTATTTATCATCTACAGTAATCTTATTCTATCTTATTCCTATGTCTTACTACTATTACATTTGGGTTTTCAATGCTTACAGCGATCTCACATATTCTCTCATCTTATTTCTAGTTACATATTTTCTTAGGGCTACTTCTATTTTCTATTCCTTCGTACTACTACATTCGGGTTTGCGATGCTTACCGCCATCTTACATATCTAATCTTATTTCTAGTTACATATTTTCTTAGGGCTACTTCTATTTTCTATTTCTCAATCTTGTATTACATTTTTGTATTTCAACTTAATCAGCTTTCTTAATCTAGGACAATTTCTGACGGCTGTTTATACTGGTATCAATATGTACAACATATTAATAGATTTCCATAAAAACATTTTTCTGGTGTTTCACGGCATTTTTATTACGTCTGTTTTCAATGCTTGACCCTAATATTCTGTATAATACTATGCAAGCATTTTTACTTAAATCGTTTTGTTTCTTTTTACAACTTTTTCACAAATCCTTACGCAAAACTCCAAAAACACCTCTCTCTGCTTTCCATTCATGATTGCCCCTATGTTTTTTGCCTCTAATTTTGCATCCAGTATGTGCTCAGCCTCAAATCTTTCTCGGTCAAAAACGGGACAGCTGAACAAAACATGCGGTACCGTCTCAGCAATCTCTGGATCGCAGGTGCACGATGGGCTCTCCTTGCACTTGAAACGACTCAAGTATTCCGAGAACCCACCGTGCCCCGTTAATATTTGTGTGGTGATGCTGGTGGGGTTCATTTTGCGCACGATCCTGTACGCCACCACCGCGTCCGGGAAGAAAAGTTTGGTGCCCGAGGCGGTTTCGCCTGATCTGTATCTCCCATTCCACTCCCCGAGCGTCTCCGACCGGATTGTTCGCTTGACGAATGATATGGGGCACAGATCATAGTCCGGCCTCTTCTTCGACTTCAGTGCGGCCTCCTTCGCCAACTGGTCGGCTCTCTCATTCCCCTCCAACCCTGCGTGGGCCTTAATCCAGAACAGGGAGACACTCTTGTTCTGGAGCCTACAGCGTCTGATGGTGTCCCTGGTTTCCACCGCCAAGGGATGGGGGGAACTTACGTTCGCAACCGACTGAAGGGCCGCCCTGGAGTCGCTGAAGATGCCGAACGTGTTTTCGCTACTCTTCAGCACTTCTCCTGCCGCCCTCTGTAGGGCAAGAAGTTCCGCCTGGTAGACGGTACAGTAGGACGGCAAGGCAAGTTTGAGGGCCTTGGTTTCGGTGGCACCATTCCACAAGGATAGCGCCGCTCCGACCCTGCCCTCAATCTTGCTGCCGTCTGTGAATATACGCACAGCGAAGTTGTTGTGGTTGTTGTATTGTTCCTCGTCTACCAGGCTTCCGAACTCCAGTTTCACTTGTTCCGCGGGGTGTGGGGCCTCTATCGCTGGAGCCATCCGCTCAATCTCCCCACCTCCTAGTACCGACTGGGGTACACCCCTCTTGGCTTCGTACAACGCAGCCGCTTCCCGTATACGGAGGTCGAGTGGGAGTATACCAGCCAGCACCAGTGCCGAGTTTAGGGAGACTGTGCGGTAGGCTCTACACAGCTTCTGGGCGAACCCCCTCTGGACCGCGTTCAGCTGCTTTCTGATCCCTAATTTGTTGGCGGCAGGTGCCCATGCACTTGCGGCGTACAAGATCGTAGGCTCTACTGCAGCGGTATATATCGCCCTTATCACCTCCGGATGCAGGCCCCAGTTGACCCTGGCTGCTCTGGCCAGCTGCTTGTACATGGCTATGGTCTTTTTACAGACCATAGCAACGTGTTTGTTGAAGGTGAGTTTGGCATCTATCGTAAGCCCTAGTATCTTAACATCTTGTGACATTCCAATGCCAATCCCCCCCATGCTCAAACGCGGTGTGTCATATTTTAGCCTTCGCGTTAGTACCATCGCACAGGTTTTATGCGGTGCGAAGTTCAGCCTATTTCTGACACCCCACGTCCGAACATGTTCGAGAGCGGCATTGGCCTGTCCCTCGATTTCAAGTGCTGTATCCCCGTTAAATACCATCACCACGTCGTCGGCAAATGCCTGGCAATAGTCGCCCCTACTCTCCAGCTGTCTCAGGAGTGGGTCCAGTATTAAGTTCCAAAAGATGGGCCCTCCTATCGAGCCTTGAACGCACCCTTTGCTGGTACTTCTCCTGCTTTCTTCACCGGCATATCTCACTGTGACCACCCTGTCACTGAGATAGCTGCTGACTACCCGTCTCAAATTTACGGGACACTTTTCCTCCGCCAATCGTACTTTGATGGTGGGCCACCACGCACTGTCGAATGCTCCCTCAATATCCAGTGACACAAGTGTGACGATCTTTTTCTGTGCCAGCTTCGTGCGGATGTGCTGCACTAAGGTATAGAGGGAGTCTTCAGTGCTTTTTTGGGGCATAAAGCCGTATTGGCGAGTACTTATCCTGGGTAGTAAATAAAATTTCAGACGGGCAACCAGCATCTTTTCGTACACTTTCCCCAGGACAGGCAAAAGCCCAACCGGCCTGTATGACTTGGGTTTGGTGTACGAGTCTTTGCCTGGCTTCCTGAGCACAACCACCGTAGCTTCCTTCCAGATCTTCGGGAAGTGGTGCAGCGCCAGGCATTTGTTCAGCAGTGCCAGGAAGTAGTTGGGGTCACAGTAAACCGCGTGACTGCAGATGTCGGCAGTGAATCCATCGGCTCCCGGGGCCTTTTTTGGGTTGAATGACCCCATAGACCTTTCAAGTTCGCATAGGGTAAACGGCGGGTCATGTCGTTCATCATGGCTCCATGCGTTTACCGATTCTGCCTGTTCTCTTATTTTGCGATGGTCTATGGTATCATCTTCCTCCCGGTCCTCGGGGTAAAACGTCTCGGCCAAGAGCTTCACGGAACCCCTCGCGTCCAGCGGCTGTCCACCCATCTCTAACGGCAGATCTTCCTCTCTCTTTCCGATCCTTCCCATTACCCTGTAAATCCCTTCCCAAACCCCTTCTCTGTCCTGCTTCCCGCAGAACTCCTTCCAGCTCTCTGTTGCGGCTTTCATCACTGCTTCCTCATATCTTTCACTTTCCTTTCTGTACAGGTCCACAACCATCGCTCTCCGGACCGGTGCTGCGCACCTGACTCTGCGTTTCCTGGTGGCGACCAGCCTTTTCATCTCAGCGAGCTCCTCAGACCACCACGGCAAGGTAAATGTTTCTTTTTTGTTTTTCCCCGGAATTGTGTGTTGGCATGTCTCTGTAATTGCTCGCGTGTATTTATTTACTTGAGCTTCTAATTGATGAACCTGTGTAACATTTGAGAGTTCCACCAGGGTCAAACTCTCATCCTGCAAAATTTGGGACAGTTTCTCACGAAACTGGCTCCAATTTGCCTTCCTGGTGTTGTAGACCCTAGTAGTTCTCTCAATGTTGATGCCTTTGGACTTGGTCAAATTTATGCCGAAAATAATGCCGTTATAATAATAATAATAATAATAATAATATTCCACAACTATCACACAACGCCATCTAGTCCCAAGCTAAGCAGAGCTTGTGTTATGGGTACTAGGCCCTCGTCGATCCGCCAGCCATCCACCAAGTCCAGCATGTCCGTTGAACAGGCCGTCACATCCACGTGACTGCAATATCTGATGCCACCCCGGATGGTGTCGAAAGTGGGAATGTCTCCGGTGTTAAGGATCTGCAGCCCCAGCTCCCACAGTGCCCCGCACATTTGCGCCCCCCTCTGATCTTCACTGCTACTACCCCACCAGGCACTTTTCCCATTCACGTCTCCTCCAATAATCAATCTGCTAGAGCCCAGTTCTCGTTCTATCTGACGGAGGTGGTCCAGGTATGGCTCTATGGGCATGTCGGGCTCGAAGTAGAGGGACACCAGCGTGATCGTCCAGACTCTGGTTCGGACTCCCACCACAACGATATTGTTTGTGGTGAGTTGCGGGTACTGTAAGACGTCCAAGTCTTGGTCAAAGACGGCTATTGCCGCCTTTACAGTCCCTTCTCCTCCCTCCGAGCTCTGGAAGACCCTTACGCCCCGGTGATCTCTCATTCTTCTTACCCCACCCACATAGGGCTCCTGGAGCATGGCTACGGCGAATTTGCGGTTTGTCGCTTCCAGCAAAAGCTCTTTTGTTGCTAATTGGCTCCGTTGCAGGTTGGCTTGCACTATCATGTAGGAGTTTGGGATGCCATGGGTGCCCTTAGCAATATGCTACCGTGGACCTCGCTATCTCATCCCACTTCCGGCGAGTTGGGCATTCCGAGCTAAACGCGTTGTGGCCAGCGTCCCCGTGCTTGGCTCTTGTGCAGTTTTGGCACTTAGGCGGGGCACCCGTTACAAAGTCGGCGCATTCCGACTTCAGGTGCGGCCCGCCACAGTGGCTGCACAAGTCAGCTGGTTCGTTACAGTACCGTCTGCCATGCCCATAGCCCAGACAGCGCGTGCACTGCACCAGTGGGGTCTGGTCTTCGACCCTCACACGCTGGAGGTCTACGTGCATGCACCCGAGTTCCGTTGCTCGTTGTCAGATGGTCGGCGAGACGCTGACCACCACGTGGCATGTGTGTGGGTTCCTAGTCCTCCTTCGGAACTTCACAACCACCCTGTCCTCCTCCGTGTCGAGGTTATGAAAAACACCTCGGTTCTGATTTCTCAGTGCCTTGAGAACATCCTCGTCTGTGTTAGCAGAGAGGGCGCTCCTAAGGATCAGCATCGGGTCCTTGTTCTTCACCTCCTCGACACGGAGGTCCTGATTTTCTCTTACCAACTTTCCTTTCAGCTTATCCCTTTCTTCGGTAGTTAGGAAACCCATAATAATTTTCCTATCCTTCGCCTTCCTTACCTTTTCCACCTTTACCCAGCCTTCCTTTGCGTCTGCTGCCTTGCGCATCTTCTCCAGAACTTCGTCCCCTGTCTCTGTTTCGTCCTTGGAGGTGACTACGATTGAATGGAGCGTACTTCGCGTAGAGTATGCTTTTCCGCTGTGTGTCGCAGTTACACTTGCATATGTGGCAGCGCCGTTCTCTAAGGTTTGTTTGTGTTGCTCGATTGCTGCCTTCAGCCCCTCCATCTCCTTAGAGTGGCTTTCCAGCAGCAATGAGTGGTTCCTTATTTGAGCTTCGAGTTGGCTGTTATTATGGCAAGGGTCGGCTATACATGTGAAGGTGAGGTCGGCAGTGCTTTCAGGTCGTAATTTTTCTATCCCCACACCTGAGCCGTTGGTTTTGGTTGCTTTTTCAGCGTCCTTTACCAGCTGGTACATCCGATCCAGCACCTCGAATACGCCGGTTTTTATTTCTGTCTTTGTGTTTCTCGACATGTTGAGAAGTGATTTTGCTTTGGTCAGGCAGGCCCTCGCCTCTGCCGACCGATTCGCGTATTGTGGTTTCGGCGGCGAGTACACCTGTACCAGCTTCTGCTGGGGTGGCTTTTGTGTAGGTTTCGCAGGACCCGCCTGCACCATCTTGGTGCTAAAGGAGGGGGGGGTTGAATTCGGGTTTGCTCTGCAGGGCCCCGCCTCTGCTGTCCGGTCTACCTGCTGTACTTTCGGCGGTGAGTGCACCTCTACAAGCCTCGGCTGGGATGGCTTCTGTGCAAGTTTAGCAGGGCCAGCCTGCACCGTCTTCGGCACTAATGGGGGTGTTACTTTCGTGCTGGAAGGCCCCGCGGCCTCCAATTCTGCAATGCTGCGTTTTACATTTGGAGGCGATGACGGCTTCGGTGATTTCTCACCCTCAGCCGGCCCCGCCTTGAGTGGGGTCCTGAGTCCGACAAACATGTTGGAGGTTTGCGTCAAATTATAAAAGGTGTAAAAAGTGTAAAAGTGTATAATAAAACACGTCAAGGATAAATATAAAAAGTAAAGTTGTAAGATTAAAAAATCTTCAGCTTGTCCCTATTTAATGCTCTGAATAGAGCTGGTCGGGGTCTGTTCTTTGTCCTAAGGTCGACTGAAGCACTGAAAACAGTCGTGAGTCACCTTCAGCAGTCAAATTTACAAAAAATATAATTACTCTTACAAATACTCTATGTAGAGCCGTTTTGTCACCTTCGGTGGATAGCTTTCACCGAGCCCTCTCAAATGAACCCAAACTCGGTGCAATTACACCAAGGGGCTCCGGAGATATCCCAACTTGAAAATCTTTGGTTTTTTTACGAAATAAAAAACCCAAGTGGTTACAAGAGGATATCTCCGGAACTACCGGTCCAAAAACCCCGGTGTTTGGGCTTTCCGAAGTTGGCTCGGTGAGACCGATCCACCGGCACGGTTTTCCGGCTGAAAATTATTGACCCCCTGAAAATGCCTGAAAACCATCCAATCTTATGCTCTATTGCCTGCTTGTATAATCGGTGAAAACCCCGGCCCTCTACGGCTTTCCGTTGGGAAGTTATGATAATTTGAAAAAATCCAAAATGGCCGCGCAGCTGTCAAAGCTTAACTTTGACTGCGGATATCTTCCCTCAGGAAAGCCGCAGAACACTCGAGCTTGGGCTCTCCCTACTCGGCCTGAGCTCCACCGTCCGCTGAAACTACTTTCAGGGCCCCGAAAATTTTTAGCTCCAAACGTCCTGAACTCTTGGGGTATGCAGGGCAGCAGGCTACTGACTGTAACGTCGAAAACCGCTACTTCTTACGACCACCGGTTTGAGAGTTACAGTAGTTTGAAAATGGACAAGATGGCCGCCGATCTGTCAAAAGTCATGTGAAAACGTCCGTAACTTCGAAACCCTACGTCTCAGAGGGACGGGGTTTTGGACCAACAGCTCGGCGTCACTTTAAGTATGTCCTGAAAGCAGTTTCAGCGACAAAAAATTTTTTGTCCTGAAATGGCCTGAAAATAGTTGACACCTAGAGTCGGCGGTACGCCAGCAGCTTAAGTGAAAATCCGGAGTTGATTGGACGAACGGTTCCCGAGATATTTAAGTTCGAAAATAAAAACTGAAAAACCAAAATGGTGCAAATTTGCCAACTACGCCAAACTAAGAGCAACAGGCCCCGTGTTTGGGCTTGATTTAGACAGGATGGGTGTGTTAGACCCTATCCTGGTGTCAAAAACTTGTTTTTACTATTAAATTTTGATTTATGACCAAAAAACACTAAAAATTTGATATCTCAGGAACGTATTGTCGAAAAATTTGGGAAAAATGTTTAAAAATAGTATAAATATGGTGCTACAATGTACAATAATTAAAAATAAAAAATCCTGAAAAAAAGTCACCAAAAATTTTGAAAATATGATTTTTCTAGAAAATTCTTAATATCTTAAAAACTATAAAACCTAAAAATTTAAAACTTAATATCTCTATTAAACTGATGAGCGCGCCAAGGCCTGCAGTTGAAAATTCTTGAAATCTTGATCAGGGTCGAAGATACATTAGTCCAAATTTTGGAAATTCTAACTCCCTTTAAAAATCGGGGGTTGTAGTAAAATGAAAATTTTTTCAAGATACCTTCTTAACTTCAGCTCTTCTCCTTCGTGTTTTTCAGGCCACGTGGTTTTTAGTTTTTCCAGAATAAAACCTTGATCTTCGGGTTTTTCTGGTTTCTTGGTGGTCGAGATGGTGTGCGGGAGAGACGCCCACCCCTTTCTAAAATAAAAAAGGGGGGTCGTCGATTTCGTTCGAGCGGCGTTCTCGGTTTTAGTTTTCTCCCAAAACTTTAACCTCAAAAATTTGATGTTTTTCAGGCACTGATGGGAAGGCACTGAAATCCGGGTACTGACTTTCGCCAGGGCGTATAGCCTGCACTTTTTGCCACACACAGACACAAAACTTGTTGAGATTGGACCACTTTTTACCGGTTTTTCGAATTTTTTTAAGCGGGAGACGTGCGAAAAACGTGGCGTTCGCGGCGGTGGTTGGAGCCAGACTGGTTAGGTTAGGTTAGGTTTTTTTTTTTTTTTTTTTTTTATGGCAGGAGTGGGAAATCCTCATGGACACCCAGACTGTCTCACGTGTGACACAGTCTGGGTAGTGCCGGACTCTTACCGGCTAAAACCACACTCCTGCCTTTGCTGAGTGTTCCTCTAACATAATCAGAGCCCTTGTTAGACGATGCGGATTACTTGTCTTCGGGTTTAATTATTTTTTTATGGGCAGTCCTGTTTTAGGAATAGGAAAGTTCTTGGAAGCGGTAACCTCACTTCGCTTGATTCAGCCAAATCAAATTTCCTTATTTTCTACTATTTAGAGGTGTTCTATGAAAGGTCAACTTCTTTATGTACTTACAATATGATTTCTCTTGTTTTTTTTTTTTTTTTTTTTTTTTGTATTTCTTTTTATATTTTTATTTGTTTTTATTTATTTTTAGAGTCTACTTATGCTTAAAACTTAGATATTTTTAAATCTATTTTCTTAATCTTTTAAACCTTATTATATATGACTATCCTAATATATATACAATATATCATATAGACATATTTTCTTAAACAATTACTTATATTTAATTCTAATTCTATATGTTTGCTGTATCTTAATCCTGGCAGACTCATAGCTACTATTATTATATGAATACCGTGAAGTCAATACTTTTAAATTTGCTGCCAGAGCGCATCCAGGTTTCAGAATGTGCTGCCAGTGCGTCGTGAAAATAGTTTTCCTTGAGGTTTAAATAGTGCTTGGTGACTTGCACTCCCCGGACCAGTGCAGCACATTCATTGCGGTGTTTTAATATAGTGACATCTTTCTCTACATGACCGAGCTCGTCGAACCACAACGGTAAGTTAAATTTGTTACAAATGCTGTTTACTTTATATGTATTGTTCGTTTTAAATGGACTAATGACTAAATCTGTTTTATTGTTTATTTTATTAATTTTAGGTGAGTTTAGTTTGGAGTCAGCTACTAATTGAGCCAATTTCTCATAAAGTTGGTTCCAATTTGCTTCTCTTGAGTTGTCTATTCTATGACGGGATCTAAAGACGTTTCTTATTTTAAGTGTAGGCCACCGACAGGCGCGCCAATGCATCCCATTTGAGACGAATTGGGCACACGCTGTCGAAGGCGTTGTGGTCGGTGCGCTCTAGCTTGGCTGTCAGGCAGTTGTGGCATTTTGGAGCCTCCGCTGCCAGACGTGACGGACACTCAGCCCGCATGTGGGGTTCCCCGCAGTGTATGCAGAGGTCGGCGGGCCGCGTGCACAGCTTCCGGCTGTGACCATAGCACAGACAGCGAGTGCACTGCACCAGTGGAGACTGGTCATGCACTCGCACTCGCTGTAGGTCGATGTGCACGCGACCCACCGTAGTCAGCCTCTGCCATACCGTCGGAGACACTCGCAGTATGATATGGCACATATGGGGGTTCCTCGTCCTTCGGCGATACTGAACCCCCAACCTTAAATCATCTGCAGGAATGTCTCCGATCAGGTGGCTGTTTTGCCTCTGCAGGGCTTGTGTGACCTCCACATCTGTGTGGCAGGAGAGGACATCCTTGATGATGATAAGGGGATCCTTATTTTTCACCTCTTCTGCCACCAGATTGCCAGCTTTTCGTATGCGGTCCGTCACCCTGGTCATCTCCTCCTTGGTCCTAAACCCGACCACGACCTTTTGGTCCCTCGCTTTTCGCAGCCGTTCTACCCTTGTGCCCTCATTTCGGGCATCGACCGCCGTCCTCAGCTTCTCAATGACCTCTTCACTCGTGTCCTGATCATTAACAGATGATACCACTACCGAGTGAAGAGGCCCCTGGGTGTTCTGCTTCGGGCCGGCGGCGATTTCCGCGAAAGTCGGGCCTTGGCCTGCAACGTAGCGAGGGGCCTCCAGGAGTTGCTCAGACAGAGCCTGGGTGTGCTGCTGACACACCTGCAGTACCCCTTTGTGCTCTTTGAGGCCTGCTACGAGGGTCTTCATGAGCTCTGTCGACTCAGCTGTGGTCGGCCTGGGCTCATGTGTCGTCTCCAATTTGTCTGATCCGTCAGTTGGTCTGGCTTTTTCAGTTTCGGCTTCTTTCACCAGCTGATAGAGTCGCTCCACGGCTTTGGTTATCTCGTCCTTAATTTCTTTCTTTAAGTTACGAGAGCTTAAAAGCTGGATTTTCGCCTTTTGTAGGCATGCCCTTGCCTCCGTGGTCCTGTTTTGGTACTTTACGGGTTGCTCTTCCCCGGGCGAACTCTGCTTGGTACCATCCGGCTTTGGGCCATCCAACCTGTTCTGAGAGGCGACCGTCGACTTAGATTTCACCTTTGGGGGGGTAGTCACCGGGGCTTTCTTCGGTGGTGATGGAGTTCTAAGAGGCTGTCCGGATCTTAATCCCTCAGCCTCCCACTCCCCAACACTACGCCTCACCGACGGGCCAGCCTGTGCAATTCGAGTCATCGCCGTATCTGAGCTCTCCACGGCTACCTTTGGTTTGCTCACCGGTGTCCTTATCCCGAACATTTTGGTTGAATTATGGAGAGAGACTGTGGAACGACTAGGTTGTCAGAGGACACTATTGTCTGTTACTAAATCCCTGTAAAGGGGGGATTAGCCAGAATTTAAAACTAACGAATAACTGTATAAAATACGAGCCCAATAGCAGGGACTCGGTCAACTCGTATAATACAAATTCCCTTATATGCCTTCAGGGGACGCTAATATACCACGAAGACCGTCACTTTCCCTAAATTATACCGCAGGTAGGTATAAGTGAAGCTTGCAGGGCAAATAATTATAATAATAATTTTGGGCAAAATTTGAAGTTTAACTAACTATAGACCAGAGGGTGGGTGGGTGGGCAAAATTTCGCGGAACGCTCGCCAGAATACAGGTAAGGCAGGTAAGTTGCTATTTAAACTAATAAAAACAGGGTTCACAGTAAGAATTTTGAGATAAAAATAAAGATGTGGTTCAGTACAAAAATGTTCTGAATTTTTCTAAGTTAATGGCGAAAAATGAAAATTTTTTCGCGTTTTGTCAATTCTTTCAGTCAAAATAGTCAAATGGTACCTAAATACAAGCGATTCAGCTGAAAACAGCTTCGAAATGCGACACCTGGTTGCAAAGATATTTCCAAGTATAGGGAATTTTGTATCGGTTAGGTGGATTTCGTAGGTACTGAAAGTGCTTAGAACAACGAAAAATTCAAGGTTTGCAAACTTCTATTTCAGCTAGACGCACGGGCGAGGTGTCGGAAGACGCGTCTCCACGCGGGCCAGCTTACTACGGCGTTACTTTAGTTTTTGCAGAAGGAAAATCGAAAATTATGGTCTAAAAACTTGATTTTTCACGGAAAATTTTTGAAAAACTTCTAATAACTCCACCGAACGAGACTCCAGCTCGCGGAACGCTCGCCAGAATACAGGTAAGGCAGGTAAGTTGCTATTTAAACTAATAAAAACAGGGTTCACAGTAAGAATTTTGAGATAAAAATAAAGATGTGGTTCAGTACAAAAATGTTCTGAATTTTTCTAAGTTAATGGCGAAAAATGAAAATTTTTTCGCGTTTTGTCAATTCTTTCAGTCAAAATAGTCAAATGGTACCTAAATACAAGCGATTCAGCTGAAAACAGCTTCGAAATGCGACACCTGGTTGCAAAGATATTTCCAAGTATAGGGAATTTTGTATCGGTTAGGTGGATTTCGTAGGTACTGAAAGTGCTTAGAACAACGAAAAATTCAAGGTTTGCAAACTTCTATTTCAGCTAGACGCACGGGCGAGGTGTCGGAAGACGCGTCTCCACGCGGGCCAGCTTACTACGGCGTTACTTTAGTTTTTGCAGAAGGAAAATCGAAAATTATGGTCTAAAAACTTGATTTTTCACGGAAAATTTTTGAAAAACTTCTAATAACTCCACCGAACGAGACTCCAGCTCGCGGAACGCTCGCCAGAATACAGGTAAGGCAGGTAAGTTGCTATTTAAACTAATAAAAACAGGGTTCACAGTAAGAATTTTGAGATAAAAATAAAGATGTGGTTCAGTACAAAAATGTTCTGAATTTTTCTAAGTTAATGGCGAAAAATGAAAATTTTTTCGCGTTTTCTCAATTCTTTCAGTCAAAATAGTCAAATGGTACCTAAATACAAGCGATTCAGCTGAAAACAGCTTCGAAATGCGACACCTGGTTGCAAAGATATTTCCAAGTATAGGGAATTTTGTATCGGTTAGGTGGATTACGTAGGTACTGAAAGTGCTTAGAACAACGAAAAATTCAAGGTTTGCAAACTTCTATTTCAGCTAGACGCACGGGCGAGGTGTCGGAAGACGCGTCTCCACGCGGGCCAGCTTACTACGGCGTTACTTTAGTTTTTGCAGAAGGAAAATCGAAAATTATGGTCTAAAAACTTGATTTTTCACGGAAAATTTTTGAAAAACTTCTAATAACTCCACCGAACGAGACTCCAGCTCGCGGAACGCTCGCCAGAATACAGGTAAGGCAGGTAAGTTGCTATTTAAACTAATAAAAACAGGGTTCACAGTAAGAATTTTGAGATAAAAATAAAGATGTGGTTCAGTACAAAAATGTTCTGAATTGTTCTAAGTTAATGGCGAAAAATGAAAATTTTTTCGCGTTTTGTCAATTCTTTCAGTCAAAATAGTCAAATGGTACCTAAATACAAGCGATTCAGCTGAAAACAGCTTCGAAATGCGACACCTGGTTGCAAAGATATTTCCAAGTATAGGGAATTTTGTATCGGTTAGGTGGATTTCGTAGGTACTGAAAGTGCTTAGAACAACGAAAAATTCAAGGTTTGCAAACTTCTATTTCAGCTAGACGCACGGGCGAGGTGTCGGAAGACGCGTCTCCACGCGGGCCAGCTTACTACGGCGTTACTTTAGTTTTTGCAGAAGGAAAATCGAAAATTATGGTCTAAAAACTTGATTTTTCACGGAAAATTTTTGAAAAACTTCTAATAACTCCACCGAACGAGACTCCAGCTCGCGGAACGCTCGCCAGAATACAGGTAAGGCAGGTAAGTTGCTATTTAAACTAATAAAAACAGGGTTCACAGTAAGAATTTTGAGATAAAAATAAAGATGTGGTTCAGTACAAAAATGTTCTGAATTTTTCTAAGTTAATGGCGAAAAATGAAAATTTTTTCGCGTTTTGTCAATTCTTTCAGTCAAAATAGTCAAATGGTACCTAAATACAAGCGATTCAGCTGAAAACAGCTTCGAAATGCGACACCTGGTTGCAAAGATATTTCCAAGTATAGGGAATTTTGTATCGGTTAGGTGGATTTCGTAGGTACTGAAAGTGCTTAGAACAACGAAAAATTCAAGGTTTGCAAACTTCTATTTCAGCTAGACGCACGGGCGAGGTGTCGGAAGACGCGTCTCCACGCGGGCCAGCTTACTACGGCGTTACTTTAGTTTTTGCAGAAGGAAAATCGAAAATTATGGTCTAAAAACTTGATTTTTCACGGAAATTTTTTGAAAAACTTCTAATAACTCCACCGAACGAGACTCCAGCTCGCGGAACGCTCGCCAGAATACAGGTAAGGCAGGTAAGTTGCTATTTAAACTAATAAAAACAGGGTTCACAGTAAGAATTTTGAGATAAAAATAAAGATGTGGTTCAGTACAAAAATGTTCTGAATTTTTCTAAGTTAATGGCGAAAAATGAAAATTTTTTCGCGTTTTGTCAATTCTTTCAGTCAAAATAGTCAAATGGTACCTAAATACAAGCGATTCAGCTGAAAACAGCTTCGAAATGCGACACCTGGTTGCAAAGATATTTCCAAGTATAGGGAATTTTGTATCGGTTAGGTGGATTTCGTAGGTACTGAAAGTGCTTAGAACAACGAAAAATTCAAGGTTTGCAAACTTCTATTTCAGCTAGACGCACGGGCGAGGTGTCGGAAGACGCGTCTCCACGCGGGCCAGCTTACTACGGCGTTACTTTAGTTTTTGCAGAAGGAAAATCGAAAATTATGGTCTAAAAACTTGATTTTTCACGGAAAATTTTTGAAAAACTTCTAATAACTCCACCGAACGAGACTCCAGCTCGCGGAACGCTCGCCAGAATACAGGTAAGGCAGGTAAGTTGCTATTTAAACTAATAAAAACAGGGTTCACAGTAAGAATTTTGAGATAAAAATAAAGATGTGGTTCAGTACAAAAATGTTCTGAATTTTTCTAAGTTAATGGCGAAAAATGAAAATTTTTTCGCGTTTTCTCAATTCTTTCAGTCAAAATAGTCAAATGGTACCTAAATACAAGCGATTCAGCTGAAAACAGCTTCGAAATGCGACACCTGGTTGCAAAGATATTTCCAAGTATAGGGAATTTTGTATCGGTTAGGTGGATTACGTAGGTACTGAAAGTGCTTAGAACAACGAAAAATTCAAGGTTTGCAAACTTCTATTTCAGCTAGACGCACGGGCGAGGTGTCGGAAGACGCGTCTCCACGCGGGCCAGCTTACTACGGCGTTACTTTAGTTTTTGCAGAAGGAAAATCGAAAATTATGGTCTAAAAACTTGATTTTTCACGGAAAATTTTTGAAAAACTTCTAATAACTCCACCGAACGAGACTCCAGCTCGCGGAACGCTCGCCAGAATACAGGTAAGGCAGGTAAGTTGCTATTTAAACTAATAAAAACAGGGTTCACAGTAAGAATTTTGAGATAAAAATAAAGATGTGGTTCAGTACAAAAATGTTCTGAATTTTTCTAAGTTAATGGCGAAAAATGAAAATTTTTTCGCGTTTTGTCAATTCTTTCAGTCAAAATAGTCAAATGGTACCTAAATACAAGCGATTCAGCTGAAAACAGCTTCGAAATGCGACACCTGGTTGCAAAGATATTTCCAAGTATAGGGAATTTTGTATCGGTTAGGTGGATTACGTAGGTACTGAAAGTGCTTAGAACAACGAAAAATTCAAGGTTTGCAAACTTCTATTTCAGCTAGACGCACGGGCGAGGTGTCGGAAGACGCGTCTCCACGCGGGCCAGCTTACTACGGCGTTACTTTAGTTTTTGCAGAAGGAAAATCGAAAATTATGGTCTAAAAACTTGATTTTTCACGGAAAATTTTTGAAAAACTTCTAATAACTCCACCGAACGAGACTCCAGCTCGCGGAACGCTCGCCAGAATACAGGTAAGGCAGGTAAGTTGCTATTTAAACTAATAAAAACAGGGTTCACAGTAAGAATTTTGAGATAAAAATAAAGATGTGGTTCAGTACAAAAATGTTCTGAATTTTTCTAAGTTAATGGCGAAAAATGAAAATTTTTTCGCGTTTTGTCAATTCTTTCAGTCAAAATAGTCAAATGGTACCTAAATACAAGCGATTCAGCTGAAAACAGCTTCGAAATGCGACACCTGGTTGCAAAGATATTTCCAAGTATAGGGAATTTTGTATCGGTTAGGTGGATTACGTAGGTACTGAAAGTGCTTAGAACAACGAAAAATTCAAGGTTTGCAAACTTCTATTTCAGCTAGACGCACGGGCGAGGTGTCGGAAGACGCGTCTCCACGCGGGCCAGCTTACTACGGCGTTACTTTAGTTTTTGCAGAAGGAAAATCGAAAATTATGGTCTAAAAACTTGATTTTTCACGGAAAATTTTTGAAAAACTTCTAATAACTCCACCGAACGAGACTCCAGCTCGCGGAACGCTCGCCAGAATACAGGTAAGGCAGGTAAGTTGCTATTTAAACTAATAAAAACAGGGTTCACAGTAAGAATTTTGAGATAAAAATAAAGATGTGGTTCAGTACAAAAATGTTCTGAATTTTTCTAAGTTAATGGCGAAAAATGAAAATTTTTTCGCGTTTTGTCAATTCTTTCAGTCAAAATAGTCAAATGGTACCTAAATACAAGCGATTCAGCTGAAAACAGCTTCGAAATGCGACACCTGGTTGCAAAGATATTTCCAAGTATAGGGAATTTTGTATCGGTTAGGTGGATTACGTAGGTACTGAAAGTGCTTAGAACAACGAAAAATTCAAGGTTTGCAAACTTCTATTTCAGCTAGACGCACGGGCGAGGTGTCGGAAGACGCGTCTCCACGCGGGCCAGCTTACTACGGCGTTACTTTAGTTTTTGCAGAAGGAAAATCGAAAATTATGGTCTAAAAACTTGATTTTTCACGGAAAATTTTTGAAAAACTTCTAATAACTCCACCGAACGAGACTCCAGCTCGCGGAACGCTCGCCAGAATACAGGTAAGGCAGGTAAGTTGCTATTTAAACTAATAAAAACAGGGTTCACAGTAAGAATTTTGAGATAAAAATAAAGATGTGGTTCAGTACAAAAATGTTCTGAATTTTTCTAAGTTAATGGCGAAAAATGAAAATTTTTTCGCGTTTTGTCAATTCTTTCAGTCAAAATAGTCAAATGGTACCTAAATACAAGCGATTCAGCTGAAAACAGCTTCGAAATGCGACACCTGGTTGCAAAGATATTTCCAAGTATAGGGAATTTTGTATCGGTTAGGTGGATTTTTTTTTTTTTTTTTTTTTTTTTTTTTTTCAGGATGGGAAATCATCAAATGACTTCTCCCGCTCTGGGCGGAGCGGGAGTGCGTGTCAGACTTTTACTGACTAAAACCCACCCGTGTTCCATCAGTTGCCTATGTGCCAGGGTCACGGTATCTCTTTCGAACAATCACGCGACCCCGGCAGGCATCGGTTCTAGTAGACCCCTACACTGCTGCTGACATCTCTTTGAGGCGCGCGTGGAACACTGCGCGCCGTCGACCCGAGCCTGGTCCTTACCGGGCGGCGAGCTACCCATTGCTCGCCACCCGCAAGCTCGCGCCTACGGTGGCCGGGAGTCCGCAATCGACTCCCGACGCCCGGGGCGTCTCCTCCTGCGGCGGCTAGGGGCGTGAGGGCGCAGAGACTGCCACTCCCTCACGCGCCCCGCCTCCTCCTTCACGAGCATTACTGCTTCGCAGAAGGAGGTGACGGCTTCCCATTCCCTCTCGCTCCGTACCATGGCTCGCACCAGGGCCGGACGCGAGAGGTCGCCGCCGCCGATCGCCTCCACGAGGACACGGCGGTGCTCCGCCCAGGCAGGGCACACCTCCACCGTATGCTCCACCGTGTCCTCCAGACGATCCTCGCAATGGAAACACCCGGACGTATCCTCCCGCTTTATCCTGAACAGGAACCCACCGAAGCACCCATGCCCGGTGAGAACCTGCGTCAGGCGGAAGGTGAGGACGCCGTGACGCCTCTCTATCCACTCCTCAAAGAGGGGACTTACCGCCGCAATTGTGGCGTGCCCAGCACTGGGTTGCGACAATCGTACCCGCCATGTTGCCATGAGATCACACCGGAGCTCTGTCCGCCGTGCCGCGATTTGTCGCGGCAGCGGAGTTTCGCCCCGGCGTTTCGCCTCCTCGCGCCACTCCCACATGTGCGCGAGGACCTTTGCCTCCAGATCCCATGGCGGCACTCCGGCAAGGAGGCTCGCCGCCTCGCACGAGACCGTGCGGTATCCCCGGATTAACCGGATGGCCATGACCCTCTGGGCCGCAAACAACCGGCGCGCTGGGCGCAACCTCAATGAGGGTGCCCACACTGGTGCCCCGTAGAGGGCCATGGACCGCACGATCCCCGTGTAGAGCCTCCGGCAGGAGGCGTTTGGACCCCCCAGATTGGGCAGGAGCCGCTTTAATGCAGCCCCAGCCCGCTCCAGTCTGGGAGCCAAACGTCGGAAATGCTCAACGAAGTTCCACCGGCTGTCGAGGACAAGTCCCAGGTACTTCATCGTCGACTCGACGCCGATGTGAACCCCTCCTACCGTAAGTTGGGAACCCGCAGGTGGCGCGTTCCGAGGACCATGAAAACCCATGGCCTCGGACTTGTGCAATGCCACCTCGAGTCCCAATTGCCGGATCCTATCGACGATTGTCGCAACCCCGCGTGTCATTAATTCGGCCGCCGCCTCGTACGACCTCCCCTGCGCAAGGACCAGCGTGTCGTCAGCGTAGCATACCACGCTGACGCCGCTAGGGAGGTCGGCGCGCAGCACCCAGTCGTAACCGATGTCCCACAGATGCGGCCCCAGGACCGATCCCTGTGGGACACCGCACGACATCTCTCGCCGGTTCCACTCTCCCTGGTGACCGGGGTAGATAACGGCCCTATCCGTCAGATAGGCCTCGACCACGCGACAGAGGTAGGTCGGCATCCGGTGATACCGGAGTGCCTCCCTAATGCAACTCCAGGGTAGGGTGTTGAAGGCATTGGCGATGTCTAGAGACACCGCCAAGACGACCCCACCCCGGGCCACTGCATCCCCCGTCGTGAGGGCTCGCACGCGCATGATGGCGTCCACCGTTGAGCGCCCCTTGCGGAAGCCGTACTGGCCGTCCGACAAGTCCGGCCCCACTCGCACCAGCCACCCGACGAGGCGGTCTGCAATCACTCTTTCAAAGAGCTTGCCCACCTCGTCGAGCAGCACGATGGGCCGGTAAGCGGACGGAGAGTCCGCTGGGCGCCCAGGCTTCTTAATGAGGACCAGTTTCCCCGTCTTCCAACGAAGTGGGAACTGGCCCCTCTCCAAGCATGCGCTAAGGAGCCCCCTGAGTCGAGGCCCGAGAGCCTCTGAGGCCAGGACCCATGCTTTGCCAGGCAAGCCGTCGGGTCCTGGGGCGGTATTCTTGGCATTAAGCCTTCGTACCGCCACCCTCATCTCTACCTCGGTCACTTCTGGAGCACCGTCGTCGTCGTCAGTGGTGTGGTCCGCATCGGGCACCGCACTAGGCGGAGCCATCGGTGGGGGACTATGTTCCCCTCGAGAAGGGAACAGAGCGCTCACCACGCCCTCTACGAGTTGGGGCCGGAGACTCTGAGTCAGCGGAGGAGCCCATGGGCGGAGTTTCTCCCGGACGGCCTTGTAGGGCCGTCCCCATGGGTCCCTGTTCAGAGTCTCCAGCGACTCCTTGCGGGCCAGTCCTCTGGCCCGCAGGATCTCCTCTTGGAGGGCGGTCTTCGCCGCTCTGTACCCCTCGTATAGCTCCGCCTGAATGGCTTCCGTATCCGGAGGTCGGATGCGGAGCCTGCGGTGCCTGGTGTACTGGCGTCGTGCCGCAACGCACGCTTCGCGCAACGCTGTCAGCTGCGGCGACCACCAGTACACCTGGCGCCAAGCCCGTCCTGGCTGGACTCGGGGCATAGCCACGTCACAGATCTCGGACATGGCCTCCCGGAACCACTCGGCCTCGTCGTTGGTGTCAGCAGGCCTGTCCAGTGGTGACACCCAGGCCTGCACGATCGAGGCTTCCAGGAGAAGCTCCCGGTCCAGCTTCTTCAGCGCCCACCGCGGACCACTCGGGGTCTGCCGGATCGGCGCGCTCGAGGTCTGGGCGGAGACGTCAAATCGGATGTACCGATGGTCGGAATACGTCTCCACCCCCTCCATGACGCGCCAATCAATAACCTGCGGTGACAGAGCGGGGCTGGCGAACGAAATGTCCACCACTGAGTCGCCCCGCATCCGTACACACGTAGGTACAGAACCCCGATTTAGGACGACCAGGCCTGTCTCCAGAGCCCAGTCCTCCACCATCCTGCCCCGTGTGTCCGTATACCGGGAACCCCAAGCCAAATTCTTGGCGTTGAAGTCCCCGAGTACGAGCACGGGAAGGGGACGGAACCCAACGACGACGACTCTCAACTCCGCAAGGGAGTTGTGGAACTCGGCGAGAGTTCGGCTCGGGGAGAAATATACTCCCACAACTACAATCTCCCCGAACCGTGCTGCTACGCAACCCCGTCCCCTCTTGACGGCCTCGAGGGTCGGGGTTCCGGCGGCGGCCGACGAAATGAGGGTCACTGAGCCGCTCAGGTCCTCCACCCAGTCATCCCTGGGCGGGACAAAGTACGGCTCAGCGACCACAGCGATGTTAATCGACCACTGCGCCATGCTCTGGAGTAACAAATCCTGAGCGGAGGCGCAGTGGTTGATATTCGCTTGGAGGAGGCGCAATGGAGTACCTATTATTGGCACTCCATTTCAGCCCCCTCCTGAGCCCCCTGTGAGGGCCCTGCCGTGGTGGTGCCGGCCACGACAGCAGTGGTCGAGGCGGCAGCGGCGACAGCGGTGACAGCGGTGGCGGAGGGCTTACTCTTGCCTCTGGCCTTGGCGGCTACAGCGCAGGCCTTACTCCCAGCCCGGTGTTCGGCCGGCTTGCCAGCCGCCGCACATGCATAGCAGTGCGGCGTGGCATTGCACGAACCGGCCTTGTGACCGGGCTGACCGCAGCGGAAGCAGTGACCGCTGCGGTCCACCTCTGAGGTGCAACCCACGAACACGTGGTTGCCCATCTGGCATCGGAAGCACCTCAGAGGTCTGGGCTCCAACAGTTTCACCTGCGCTGAGACCCAGCCCACCAGGAGCCTTCGGCCCTCCGCGGTGATTTTTTGGGCCGCCGACACGGGGCAGCTCACCGTGACGGTTCGCAACCCCGCATTGTCAGGGCGGATGGTGCCTGCCCTCACTTGTTCGGCAGGACAACCCCCCGCCCCAGCGATGGCGGCCACCACCTCCGCCTCCGTGACGCAATCGTCCAGGCCCAGAATGCGCATGTCAGCGCACTTGATGGGCCTGGACACTCGGGCCTCCTCCGCGTCTAACGACGCCCTAAGCCTTTCGGCCAGAGCGTCAGCGGTCGGGCCACTATCCGCACCAGGGACCTCCAGCATCCGGGCCCCAGTCAGAGTAACTTTCACCCGGAGCCCGTCGGAGATGCCGAGCTCCTGCAGGTCCACCGCTGCCTTCGCTTTGGAGAGCACGTCGCGGTAGGACACGCCCTTTTTCACCGCTTCCGGCTGTAGTGTAATCACTACAGCTGCGGACTTCGGGGCGCGGAGCCTAGCCGCGACGCTGCTCTTTTTGCGCCGCTGCTGCCTCTTTTTGTTTCTGGCCGCCCTTGCAGCCTTACTTGCCTTCTTTTTCTCCCCAACCACTTGCCATTCGGCGTTGGCAGGGGGAGATTTAGCAGGCGGGGCTGGCATTGGCGGCCCTCTCACTTCCGGTGCTGGGGCCCTTGCGGGTGCCTTCTTTGGCAAGCCTTTGGTCTGCCCCGGCCCTTTGGCTGTGGCAGCCGCAGGCCCCGGCCCTTTGGCTGGGGCAGACGCAACACCCGCAAACGAGGCCACCTTCGGCTGGCCCGAGACAACCCGCGGCTGGCCTGAAGCTGCCTTCATCTGGCCCGAGGCCGCCTTCGGCTGAGCCGAGGCCGCCCCAAGCTGGCCCGAAATCGGATCGGTTAGGTGGATTACGTAGGTACTGAAAGTGCTTAGAACAACGAAAAATTCAAGGTTTGCAAACTTCTATTTCAGCTAGACGCACGGGCGAGGTGTCGGAAGACGCGTCTCCACGCGGGCCAGCTTACTACGGCGTTACTTTAGTTTTTGCAGAAGGAAAATCGAAAATTATGGTCTAAAAACTTGATTTTTCACGGAAAATTTTTGAAAAACTTCTAATAACTCCACCGAACGAGACTCCAGCTCGCGGAACGCTCGCCAGAATACAGGTAAGGCAGGTAAGTTGCTATTTAAACTAATAAAAACAGGGTTCACAGTAAGAATTTTGAGATAAAAATAAAGATGTGGTTCAGTACAAAAATGTTCTGAATTTTTCTAAGTTAATGGCGAAAAATGAAAATTTTTTCGCGTTTTGTCAATTCTTTCAGTCAAAATAGTCAAATGGTACCTAAATACAAGCGATTCAGCTGAAAACAGCTTCGAAATGCGACACCTGGTTGCAAAGATATTTCCAAGTATAGGGAATTTTGTATCGGTTAGGTGGATTACGTAGGTACTGAAAGTGCTTAGAACAACGAAAAATTCAAGGTTTGCAAACTTCTATTTCAGCTAGACGCACGGGCGAGGTGTCGGAAGACGCGTCTGCACGCGGGCCAGCTTACTACGGCGTTACTTTAGTTTTTGCAGAAGGAAAATCGAAAATTATGGTCTAAAAACTTGATTTTTCACGGAAAATTTTTGAAAAACTTCTAATAACTCCACCGAACGAGACTCCAGCTCGCGGAACGCTCGCCAGAATACAGGTAAGGCAGGTAAGTTGCTATTTAAACTAATAAAAACAGGGTTCACAGTAAGAATTTTGAGATAAAAATAAGGATGTGGTTCAGTACAAAAATGTTCTGAATTTTTCTAAGTTAATGGCGAAAAATGAAAATTTTTTCGCGTTTTGTCAATTCTTTCAGTCAAAATAGTCAAATGGTACCTAAATACAAGCGATTCAGCTGAAAACAGCTTCGAAATGCGACACCTGGTTGCAAAGATATTTCCAAGTATAGGGAATTTTGTATCGGTTTTTTTTTTTTTTTTTTTCAGGATGGGAAATCATCAAATGACTTCTCCCGCTCTGGGCGGAGCGGGAGGGCGTGTCAGACTTTTACTGACTAAAACCCACCCGTGTTCCATCAGTTGCCCATGTGCCAGGGTCACGGTATCTCTTTCGAACAATCACGCGACCCCGGCAGGCATCGGTCCTATTAGACCCCTACGCTGCTGCTGACATCTCTTTGAGGCGCGCGTGGAACACTGCGCGCCGTCGACCCGAGCTTGGTCCTTACCGGGCGGCGAGCTACCCATTGCTCGCCACCCGCAAGCTCGCGCCTACGGTGGCCGGGAGTCCGCAATCGACTCCCGACGCCCGGGGCGTCTCCTCCTGCGGCGGCTAGGGGCGTGCCCAGCACTGGGTTGCGACAATCGTACCCGCCATGTCGCCATGAGATCACACCGGAGCTCTGTCCGCCGTGCCGCGATTTGTCGCGGCAGCGGAGTTTCGCCCCGGCGTTTCGCCTCCTCGCGCCACTCCCACATGTGCGCGAGGACCTTTGCCTCCAGATCCCATGGCGGCACTCCGGCAAGGAGGCTCGCCGCCTCGCAAGAGACCGTGCGGTATCCCCGAATTAACCGGATGGCCATGACCCTCTGGGCCGCAAACAACCGGCGCGCTGGGCGCAGCCTCAGTGAGGGCGCCCACACCGGTGCCCCGTAGAGGGCCATGGACCGCACGATCCCCGTGTAGAGCCTCCGGCAGGAGGCGTTTGGACCCCCCAGATTGGGCAGGAGCCGCTTTAATGCAGCCCCAGCCCGCTCCAGTCTGGGAGCCAAACGTCGGAAATGCTCAACGAAGTTCCACCGGCTGTCGAGGACAAGTCCCAGGTACTTCATTGTCGACTCGACGCCGATGTGAACCCCTCCTACCGTGAGTTGGGAACCCGCAGGTGGCGCGTTCCGAGGACCATGAAAACCCATGACCTCGGACTTGTGCAATGCCACCTCGAGTCCCAATTGCCGGATCCTATCGACGATTGTCGCAACCCCGCGTGTCATAATTTCGGCCGCCGCCTCGTACGACCTCCCCTGCGCAAGGACCAGCGTGTCGTCAGCGTAGCAAACTACGCTGACGCCGCTAGGGAGGTCGGCGCGCAGCACCCAGTCGTAACCGATGTCCCACAGATGCGGCCCCAGGACCGATCCCTGTGGGACACCGCACGACATCTCTCGCCGGTTCCATTCCCCTTCGTGACCGGGGTAGGTGACGGCCCTATCCGTCAGATAGGCCTCGACCACGCGACAGAGGTAGGTCGGCATCCGGTGGTACCGGAGTGCCTCCCTAATGCAACTCCAGGGCAGGGTGTTGAAGGCATTGGCGATGTCTAGAGACACCGCCAAGACGACCCCACCCCGGGCCACTGCATCCCCCGTCGTGAGGGCTCGCACGCGCATGATGGCGTCCACCGTAGAGCGCCCCTTGCGGAAGCGGTACTGGCCGTCCGACAAGTCCGGCCCCTCCCGCACCAGCCACCCGACGAGGCGGTCTGCAATCACTCTTTCAAAGAGCTTGCCCACCTCGTCGAGTAGCACGATGGGCCGGTAAGCGGACGGAGAGTCCGCTGGGCGCCCAGGCTTCTTAATGAGGACCAGTTTCCCCGTCTTCCAACGAAGTGGGAACTGGCCCCTCTCCAAGCATGCGCTAAGGAGCCCCCTGAGTCGAGGCCCGAGAGCCTCTGAGGCCAGGACCCATGCTTTGCCAGGCAAGCCGTCGGGTCCTGGGGCGGTATTCTTGGCATTAAGCCTTCGTACCGCCACCCTCATCTCTGCCTCGGTCACTTCTGGAATACCGTCGTCGTCGTCAGTGGTGTGGTCCGCATCGGGCACCGCAGTAGGCGGAGCCATGGGTGGGGGACTATGTTCCCCTCGCGAAGGGAACAGAGCGCTCACCACGCCCTCCACGAGTTGGGGCCGGAGACTCTGAGTCAGCGGAGGAGCCCATGGGCGGAGTTTCTCCCGGACGGCCTTGTAGGGCCGTCCCCATGGGTCCCTGTTCAGAGTCTCCAGCGACTCCTTGCGGGCCAGTCCTCTGGCCCGCAGGATCTCCTCTTGGAGGGCGGTCTTCGCCACTCTGTACCCCTCGTATAGCTCCGCATTTTGTATCGGTTAGGTGGATTTCGTAGGTACTGAAAGTGCTTAGACCAACGAAAAATTCAAGGTTTGCAAACTTCTATTTCAGCTAGACGCACGGGCGAGGTGTCGGAAGACGCGTCTCCACGCGGGCCAGCTTACTACGGCGTTACTTTAGTTTTTGCAGAAGGAAAATCGAAAATTATGGTCTAAAAACTTGATTTTTCACGGAAAATTTTTGAAAAACTTCTAATAACTCCACCGAACGAGACTCCAGCTCGCGGAACGCTCGCCAGAATACAGGTAAGGCAGGTAAGTTGCTATTTAAACTAATAAAAACAGGGTTCACAGTAAGAATTTTGAGATAAAAATAAAGATGTGGTTCAGTACAAAAATGTTCTGAATTTTTCTAAGTTAATGGCGAAAAATGAAAATTTTATCGCGTTTTGTCAATTCTTTCAGTCAAAATAGTCAAATGGTACCTAAATACAAGCGATTCAGCTGAAAACAGCTTCGAAATGCGACACCTGGTTGCAAAGATATTTCCAAGTATAGGGAATTTTGTATCGGTTAGGTGGATTTCGTAGGTACTGAAAGTGCTTAGAACAACGAAAAATTCATGGTTTGCAAACTTCTATTTCAGCTAGACGCACGGGCGAGGTGTCGGAAGACGCGTCTCAACGCGGGCCAGCTTACTACGGCGTTACTTTAGTTTTTGCAGAAGGAAAATCGAAAATTATGGTCTAAAAACTTGATTTTCCACGGAAAATTTTTGAAAAACTTCTAATAACTCCACCGAACGAGACTCCAGCTCGCGGAACGCTCGCCAGAATACAGGTAAGGCAGGTAAGTTGCTATTTAAACTAATAAAAACAGGGTTCACAGTAAGAATTTTGAGATAAAAATAAAGATGTGGTTCAGTACAAAAATGTTCTGAATTTTTCTAAGTTAATGGCGAAAAATGAAAATTTTTTCGCGTTTTGTCAATTCTTTCAGTCAAAATAGTCAAATGGTACCTAAATACAAGCGATTCAGCTGAAAACAGCTTCGAAATGCGACACCTGGTTGCAAAGATATTTCCAAGTATAGGGAATTTTGTATCGTTTTTTTTTTTTTTTTTTGTCAGGATCGGAAATCATCAAATGACTTCTCCCGCTCTGGGCGGAGCGGGAGGGCGTGTCAGACTTTTACTGACTAAAACCCACCCGTGTTCCATCAGTTGCCCATGTGCCAGGGTCACGGTATCTCCTTCGAACAATCACGCGACCCCGGCAGGCATCGGTCCTAGTAGACCCCTACACTGCTGCTGACATCTCTTTGAGGCGCGCGTGGAACACTGCGCGCCGTCGACCCGAGCTTGGTCCTTACCGGGCGGCGAGCTACCCATTGCTCGCCACCCGCAAGCTCGCGCCTACGGTGGCCGGGAGTCCGCTATTGACTCCCGACGCCCGGGGCGTCTCCTCCTGCGGCGGCTAGGGACGTGAGGGCGCAGAGACTGCCACTCCCTCACGCGCCCCGCCTCCTCCTTCGCGAGCATTACTGCTTCGCAGAAGGAGGTGACGGCTTCCCATTCCCTCTCGCTCCGTACCATGGCTCGCACCAGGGCCGGACGCGAGAGGTCGCCGCCGCCGATCGCCTCCACGAGGACACGGCGGTGCCCCGCCCAGGCAGGGCACACCTCCACCGTATGCTCTACCGTGTCCTCCAGACGATCCTCGCAATGGAAACACCCGGACGTATCCTCCCGCTTTATCCTGAACAGGAACCCACCGAAGCACCCATGCCCGGTGAGAACCTGCGTCAGGCGGAAGGTGAGGACGCCGTGACGCCTCTCTATCCACTCCTCAAAGAGGGGACTTACCGCCGCAATTGTGGCGTGCCCAGCACTGGGTTGCGACAATCGTACCCGCCATGTCGCCATGAGATCACACCGGAGCTCTGTCCGCCGTGCCGCGATTTGTCGCGGCAGCGGAGTTTCGCCCCGGCGTTTCGCCTCCTCGCGCCACTCCCACATGTGCGCGAGGACCTTTGCCTCCAGATCCCATGGCGGCACACCGGCAAGGAGGCTCGCCGCCTCGCACGAGACCGTGCGGTATCCCCGGATTAACCGAATGGCCATGACCCTCTGGGCCGCAAACAACCGGCGCGCTGGGCGCAGCCTCAGTGAGGGTGCCCACACCGGTGCCCCGTAGAGGGCCATGGACCGCACGATCCCCGTGTAGAGCCTCCGGCAGGAGGCGTTTGGGCCCCCCAGATTGGGTAGGAGCCGCTTTAATGCAGCCCCAGCCCGCTCCAATCTGGGAGCCAAACGTCGGAAATGCTCAACGAAGTTCCACCGGCTGTCGAGGACAAGTCCCAGGTACTTCATCGTCGACTCGACGCCGATGTGAACCCCTCCTACCGTAAGTTGGGAACCCGCAGGTGGCGCGTTCCGAGGACCATGAAAACCCATGGCCTCGGACTTGTGCAATGCCACCTCGAGTCCCAATTGCCGGATCCTATCGACGATTGTCGCAACCCCGCGTGTCATTAATTCGGCCGCCGCCTCGTACGACCTCCCCTGCGCAAGGACCAGCGTGTCGTCAGCGTAGCAAACTACGCTGACGCCGCTAGGGAGGTCGGCGCGCAGCACCCAGTCGTAACCGATGTCCCACAGATGCGGCCCCAGGACCGATCCCTGTGGGACACCGCACGACATCTCTCGCCGGTTCCACTCCCCCTCGTGACCGGGGTAGACTACGGCCCTATCCGTCAGATAGGCCTCGACCACGCGACAGAGGTAGGTCGGCATCCGGTGATACCGGAGTGCCTCCCTAATGCAACTCCAGGGCAGGGTGCCGGTGCGGTAGCACGATGGGCCGGTAAGCGGACGGAGAGTCCGCTGGGCGCCCAGGCTTCTTAATGAGGACCAGTTTCCCCGTCTTCCAACGAAGTGGGAACTGGCCCCTCTCCAAGCATGCGCTAAGGAGCCCCCTGAGTCGAGGCCCGAGAGCCTCTGAGGCCAGGACCCATGCTTTGCCAGGCAAGCCGTCGGGTCCTGGGGCGGTATTCTTGGCATTAAGCCTTCGTACCGCCACCCTCATCTCTGCCTCGGTCACTTCTGGAATACCGTCGTCGTCGTCAGTGGTGTGGTCCGCATCGGGCACCGCAGTAGGCGGAGCCATGGGTGGGGGACTATGTTCCCCTCGCGAAGGGAACAGAGCGCTCACCACGCCCTCCACGAGTTGGGGCCGGAGACTCTGAGTCAGCGGAGGAGCCCATGGGCGGAGTTTCTCCCGGACGGCCTTGTAGGGCCGTCCCCATGGGTCCCTGTTCAGAGTCTCCAGCGACTCCTTGCGGGCCAGTCCTCTGGCCCGCAGGATCTCCTCTTGGAGGGCGGTCTTCGCCGCTCTGTACCCCTCGTATAGCTCCGCCTGAATGGCTTCCGTATCCGGAGGTCGGATACGGAGCCTGCGGTGCCTGGTGTACCGGCGTCGTGCCGCAACGCACGCTTCGCGCAACGCTGTCAGCTGCGGCGACCACCAGTACACCTGGCGCCAAGCCCGTCCTGGCTGGACTCGGGGCATAGCCACGTCACAGATCTCGGACATGGCCTCCCGGAACCACTCGGCCTCGTCGTTGGTGTCAGCAGGCCTGTCCGGTGGTGACACCCAGGCCTGCACGATCGAGGCTTCCAGGAGAAGCTCCCGGTCCAGCTTCTTCAGCGCCCACCGCGGACCACTCGGGGTCTGCCGGATCGGCGCGCTCGAGGTCTGGGCGGAGACATCAAATCGGATGTACCGATGGTCGGAATACGTCTCCACCCCCTCCATGACGCGCCAATCAATAACCTGCGGTGACAGAGCGGGGCTGGCGAACGAAATGTCCACCACTGAGTCGCCCCGCATCCGTACACACGTAGGTACAGAACCCCGATTTAGGACGACCAGGCCTGTCTCCAGGGCCCAGTCCTCCACCATCCTGCCCCGTGTGTCCGTATACCGGGAACCCCAAGCCAAATTCTTGGCGTTGAAGTCCCCGAGCACGAGCACGGGAAGGGGACGGAACCCGACGACGACGACTCTCAACTCCGCAAGGGAGTTGTGGAACTCGGCGAGAGTTCGGCTCGGGGAGAAGTATACTCCCACAACTACAATCTCCCCGAACCGTGCTGCTACGCAACCCCGTCCCCTCTTGACGGCCTCGAGGGTCGGGGTTCCGGCGGCGGCCGACGAAATTTTGTATCGGTTAGGTGGATTTCGTAGGTACTGAAAGTGCTTAGAACAACGAAAAATTCAAGGTTTGCAAACTTCTATTTCAGCTAGACGCACGGGCGAGGTGTCGGAGGACGCGTCTCCACGCGGGCCAGCTTACTACGGCGTTACTTTAGTTTTTGCAGAAGGAAAATCGAAAATTATGGTCTAAAAACTTGATTTTTCACGGAAAATTTTTGAAAAACTTCTAATTACTCCACCGAACGAGACTCCAGCTCGCGGAACGCTCGCCAGAATACAGGTAAGGCAGGTAAGTTGCTATTTAAACTAATAAAAACAGGGTTCACAGTAAGAATTTTGAGATAAAAATAAAGATGTGGTTCAGTACAAAAATGTTCTGAATTTTTCTAAGTTAATGGCGAAAAATGAAAATTTTTTCGCGTTTTGTCAATTCTTTCAGTCAAAATAGTCAAATGGTACCTAAATACAAGCGATTCAGCTGAAAACAGCTTCGAAATGCGACACCTGGTTGCAAAGATATTTCCAAGTATAGGGAATTTTGTATCGGTTAGGTGGATTTCGTAGGTACTGAAAGTGCTTAGAACAACGAAAAATTCAAGGTTTGCAAACTTCTATTTCAGCTAGACGCACGGGCGAGGTGTCGGAAGACGCGTCTCCACGCGGGCCAGCTTACTACGGCGTTACTTTAGTTTTTGCAGAAGGAAAATCGAAAATTATGGTCTAAAAACTTGATTTTTCACGGAAAATTTTTGAAAAACTTCTAATAACTCCACCGAACGAGACTCCAGCTCGCGGAACGCTCGCCAGAATACAGGTAAGGCAGGTAAGTTGCTATTTAAACTAATAAAAACAGGGTTCACAGTAAGAATTTTGAGATAAAAATAAAGATGTGGTTCAGTACAAAAATGTTCTGAATTTTTCTAAGTTAATGGCGAAAAATTAAAATTTTTTCGCGTTTTGTCAATTCTTTCAGTCAAAATAGTCAAATGGTACCTAAATACAAGCGATTCAGCTGAAAACAGCTTCGAAATGCGACACCTGGTTGCAAAGATATTTCCAAGTATAGGGAATTTTGTATCGGTTAGGTGGATTTCGTAGGTACTGAAAGTGCTTAGAACAACGAAAAATTCAAGGTTTGCAAACTTCTATTTCAGCTAGACGCACGGGCGAGGTGTCGGAAGACGCGTCTCCACGCGGGCCAGCTTACTACGGCGTTACTTTAGTTTTTGCAGAAGGAAAATCGAAAATTATGGTCTAAAAACTTGATTTTTCACGGAAAATTTTTGAAAAACTTCTAATAACTCCACCGAACGAGACTCCAGCTCGCGGAACGCTCGCCAGAATACAGGTAAGGCAGGTAAGTTGCTATTTAAACTAATAAAAACAGGGTTCACAGTAAGAATTTTGAGATAAAAATAAAGATGTGGTTCAGTACAAAAATGTTCTGAATTTTTCTAAGTTAATGGCGAAAAATTAAAATTTTTTCGCGTTTTGTCAATTCTTTCAGTCAAAATAGTCAAATGGTACCTAAATACAAGCGATTCAGCTGAAAACAGCTTCGAAATGCGACACCTGGTTGCAAAGATATTTCCAAGTATAGGGAATTTTGTATCGGTTAGGTGGATTTCGTAGGTACTGAAAGTGCTTAGAACAACGAAAAATTCAAGGTTTGCAAACTTCTATTTCAGCTAGACGCACGGGCGAGGTGTCGGAAGACGCGTCTCCACGCGGGCCAGCTTACTACGGCGTTACTTTAGTTTTTGCAGAAGGAAAATCGAAAATTATGGTCTAAAAACTTGATTTTTCACGGAAAATTTTTGAAAAACTTCTAATAACTCCACCGAACGAGACTCCAGCTCGCGGAACGCTCGCCAGAATACAGGTAAGGCAGGTAAGTTGCTATTTAAACTAATAAAAACAGGGTTCACAGTAAGAATTTTGAGATAAAAATAAAGATGTGGTTCAGTACAAAAATGTTCTGAATTTTTCTAAGTTAATGGCGAAAAATGAAAATTTTATCGCGTTTTGTCAATTCTTTCAGTCAAAATAGTCAAATGGTACCTAAATACAAGCGATTCAGCTGAAAACAGCTTCGAAATGCGACACCTGGTTGCAAAGATATTTCCAAGTATAGGGAATTTTGTATCGGTTTTTTTTTTTTTTTTTTTTTCAGGATGGGAAATTATCAAATGACTTCTCCCGCTCTGGGCGGAGCGGGAGGGCGTGTCAGACTTTTACTGACTAAAACCCACCCGTGTTCCATCAGTTGCCCATGTGCCAGGGTCACGGTATCTCTTTCGAACAATCACGCGACCCCGGCAGGCATCGGTCCTAGTAGACCCCTACACTGCTGCTGACATCTCTTTGAGGCGCGCGTGGAACACTGCGCGCCGTCGACCCGAGCTTGGTCCTTACCGGGTGGCGAGCTACCCATTGCTCGCCACCCGCAAGCTCGCGCCTACGGTGGCCGGGAGTCCGCTATTGACTCCCGACGCCCGGGGCGTCTCCTCCTGCGGCGGCTAGGGGCGTGAGAGCGCAGAGACTGCCACTCCCTCACGCGCCCCGCCTCCTCCTTCGCGAGCATTACTGCTTCGCAGAAGGAGGTGACGGCTTCCCATTCCCTCTCGCTCCGTACTATGGCTCGCACCAGGGCCGGACGCGAGAGGTCGCCGCCGCCGATCGCCTCCACGAGGACACGGCGGTGCTCCGCCCAGGCAGGGCACACCTCCACCGTATGCTCCACCGTGTCCTCCAGACGATCCTCGCAATGGAAACACCCGGACGTATCCTCCCGCTTTATCCTGAACAGGAACCCACCGAAGCACCCATGCCCGGTGAGAACCTGCGTCAGGCGGAAGGTGAGGACGCCGTGGCGCCTCTCTATCCACTCCTCAAAGAGGGGACTTACCGCCGCAATTGTGGCGTGCCCAGCACTGGGTTGCGACAATCGTACCCGCCATGTCGCCATGAGATCACACCGGAGCTCTGTCCGCCGTGCCGCGATTTGTCGCGGCAGCGGAGTTTCGCTCCGGCGTTTCGCCTCCTCGCGCCACTCCCACATGTGGGCGAGGACCTTTGCCTCCAGATCCCACGGCGGCACTCCGGCAAGGAGGCTCGCTGCCTCGCAGGAGACCGTGCGGTATCCCCGGATTAACCGGATGGCCATGGACCGCACGATCCCCGTGTAGAGCCTCCGGCAGGAGGCGTTTGGAGCCCCAGATTGGGCAAGAGCCGCTTTAATGCAGCCCCAGCCCGCTCCAGTCTGGGAGCCAAACGTCGGAAATGCTCAACGAAGTTCCACCGGCTGTCGAGGACAAGTCCCAGGTACTTCATTGTCGACTCGACGCCGATGTGAACCCCTCCTACCGTGAGTTGGGAACCCGCAGGTGGCGCGTTCCGAGGACCATGAAAACCCATGGCCTCGGACTTGTGCAATGCCACCTCGAGTCCCAATTGCCGGATCCTATCGACGATTGTCGCAACCCCGCGTGTCATAATTTCGGCCGCCGCCTCGTACGACCTCCCCTGCGCAAGGACCAGCGTGTCGTCAGCGTAGCAAACCACGCTGACGCCGCTAGGGAGGTCGGCGCGCAGCACCCAGTCGTAACCGATGTCCCACAGATGCGGCCCCAGGACACCGCACGACATCTCTCGCCGGTTCCATTCCCCTTCGTGACCGGGGTAGATGACGGCCCTATCCGTCAGATAGGCCTCGACCACGCGACAGAGGTAGGTCGGCATCCGGTGATACCGGAGTGCCTCCCTAATGCAACTCCAGGGCAGGGTGTTGAAGGCATTGGCGATGTCTAGAGACACCGCCAAGACGACCCCACCCCGGGCCACTGCATCCCCCGTCGTGAGGGCTCGCACGCGCATGATGGCGTCCACCGTAGAGCGCCCCTTGCGGAAGCCGTACTGGCCGTCCGACAAGTCCGGCCCCTCCCGCACCAGCCACCCGACGAGGCGGTCTGCAATCACTCTTTCAAAGAGCTTGCCCACCTCGTCGAGTAGCACGATGGGCCGGTAAGCGGACGGAGAGTCCGCTGGGCGCCCAGGCTTCTTAATGAGGACCAGTTTCCCCGTCTTCCAACGAAGTGGGAACTGGCCCCTCTCCAAGCATGCGCTAAGGAGCCCCCTGAGTCGAGGCCCGAGAGCCTCTGAGGCCAGGACCCATGCTTTGCCAGGCAAGCCGTCGGGTCCTGGGGCGGTATTCTTGGCATTAAGCCTTCGTACCGCCACCCTCATCTCTGCCTCGGTCACTTCTGGAACACCGTCGTCGTCGTCAGTGGTGTGGTCCGCATCGAGCACCGCAGTAGGCGGAGCCATGGGTGGGGGACTATGTTCCCCTCGCGAAGGGAACAGAGCGCTCACCACGCCCTCCACGAGTTGGGGCCGGAGACTCTGAGTCAGCGGAGGAGCCCATGGGCGGAGTTTCTCCCGGACGGCCTTGTAGGGCTGTCCCCATGGGTCCCTGTTCAGAGTCTCCAGCGACTCCTTGCGGGCCAGTCCTCTGGCCCGCAGGATCTCCTCTTGGAGGGCGGTCTTCGCCGCTCTGTACCCCTCGTATAGCTCCGCCTGAATGGCTTCCGTATCCGGAGGTCGGATACGGAGCCTGCGGTGCCTGGTGTACCGGCGTCGTGCCGCAACGCACACTTCGCGCAACGCTGTCAGCTGCGGCGACCACCAGTACACCTGGCGCCAAGCCCGTCCTGGCTGGACTCGGGGCATAGCCACGTCACAGATCTCGGACATGGCCTCCCGGAACCACTCGGCCTCGTCGTTGGTGTCAGCAGGCCTGTCCGGTGGTGACACCCAGGCCTGCACGATCGAGGCTTCCAGGAGAAGCTCCCGGTCCAGCTTCTTCAGCGCCCACCGCGGACCACTCGGGGTCTGCCGGATCGGCGCGCTCGAGGTCTGGGCGGAGACGTCAAATCGGATGTACCGATGGTCGGAATACGTCTCCACCCCCTCCATGACGCGCCAATCAATAACCTGCGGTGACAGAGCGGGGCTGGCGAACGAAATGTCCACCACTGAGTCGCCCCGTACTGAAAGTGCTTAGAACAACGAAAAATTCAAGGTTTGCAAACTTCTATTTCAGCTAGACGCACGGGCGAGGTGTCGGAAGACGCGTCTCCACGCGGGCCAGCTTACTACGGCGTTACTTTAGTTTTTGCAGAAGGAAAATCGAAAATTATGGTCTAAAAACTTGATTTTTCACGGAAAATTTTTGAAAAACTTCTAATAACTCCACCGAACGAGACTCCAGCTCGCGGAACGCTCGCCAGAATACAGGTAAGGCAGGTAAGTTGCTATTTAAACTAATAAAAACAGGGTTCACAGTAAGAATTTTGAGATAAAAATAAAGATGTGGTTCAGTACAAAAATGTTCTGAATTTTTCTAAGTTAATGGCGAAAAATGAAAATTTTTTCGCGTTTTGTCAATTCTTTCAGTCAAAATAGTCAAATGGTACCTAAATACAAGCGATTCAGCTGAAAACAGCTTCGAAATGCGACACCTGGTTGCAAAGATATTTCCAAGTATAGGGAATTTTGTATCGGTTAGGTGGATTTCGTAGGTACTGAAAGTGCTTAGAACAACGAAAAATTCAAGGTTTGCAAACTTCTATTTCAGCTAGACGCACGGGCGAGGTGTCGGAAGACGCGTCTCCACGCGGGCCAGCTTACTACGGCGTTACTTTAGTTTTTGCAGAAGGAAAATCGAAAATTATGGTCTAAAAACTTGATTTTTCACGGAAAATTTTTGAAAAACTTCTAATAACTCCACCGAACGAGACTCCAGCTCGCGGAACGCTCGCCAGAATACAGGTAAGGCAGGTAAGTTGCTATTTAAACTAATAAAAACAGGGTTCACAGTAAGAATTTTGAGATAAAAATAAAGATGTGGTTCAGTACAAAAATGTTCTGAATTTTTCTAAGTTAATGGCGAAAAATGAAAATTTTATCGCGTTTTGTCAATTCTTTCAGTCAAAATAGTCAAATGGTACCTAAATACAAGCGATTCAGCTGAAAACAGCTTCGAAATGCGACACCTGGTTGCAAAGATATTTCGGGTTAGGTTAGGTTAGGTTAGGTTCCTTGTCGAGTTGGGCGCCGTCGTAGGCCGACTCCACCCTCGCCCTGTGCTGTTGCTAGGGGATCTCAACGCCAAGTCATCGGCGTGGGGATCTCCGGTGACCGACGCTAGGGGCCCAATTTGGGCGGCTGACCTGACGGCCGGCAGCATCGCTGTTCTGCGAAGACCGCAGCGTGCTATGGCCGTCAGAGTCATCAGGGGATATCGCACGATCTCCTACGAGGCGGCCTGTGTACTGGCTGGATCCCCACCGTGGGACCTCGAGGCGAAAGTACTCGCGTCACTGTACCGGTGGCGCGAGGAAGCGCGGGAGCGGGACGAGCGACTGACGGAGCGCCACATGGAGTTTCGTCGGTCGCAGCTCCGCGCAGCCCTGGTGGCGAGCTGGCAGGATAGGCTTTCACGCCCTACCGCCGGCCTCGCCACCGTCGAGGCGGTCCGGCCAGTACTCGGGAACTGGCTCGGGAGGAGGCACGGCTCCCTGTCGTTTCGGACGACGCAGGTGCTCTCGGGGCATGGTTGCTTCGGGAAGTACCTGTGTCGCATAAACAGGGAGCCGGACGCCCGGTGTCACCACTGCGTCGACTGCCGGGAGGACACGGCGTGGCATACGCTGGCAGAATGTGCCGCTTGGGAGGAGCCGCGTCGTGCCCTCGTCTCAGAAGTCGGCAACGACCTATCGCTGCCGGCTGTGGTCGAGTCCATGGTCGGTAGCGAGGAGTCTTGGGACGCGGTGGTATCCTTCTGCGAAACAGTAATGTCGCAGAAGGATACCACCGCGTCCCAAGACTGAAGTATGGTCTAAAAACTTGATTTTTCACGGAAAATTTTTGAAAAACTTCTAATAACTCCACCGAACGAGACTCCAGCTCGCGGAACGCTCGCCAGAATACAGGTAAGGCAGGTAAGTTGCTATTTAAACTAATAAAAACAGGGTTCACAGTAAGAATTTTGAGATAAAAATAAAGATGTGGTTCAGTACAAAAATGTTCTGAATTTTTCTAAGTTAATGGCGAAAAATTAAAATTTTTTCGCGTTTTGTCAATTCTTTCAGTCAAAATAGTCAAATGGTACCTAAATACAAGCGATTCAGCTGAAAACAGCTTCGAAATGCGACACCTGGTTGCAAAGATATTTCCAAGTATAGGGAATTTTGTATCGGTTAGGTGGATTTCGTAGGTACTGAAAGTGCTTAGAACAACGAAAAATTCAAGGTTTGCAAACTTCTATTTCAGCTAGACGCACGGGCGAGGTGTCGGAAGACGCGTCTCCACGCGGGCCAGCTTACTACGGCGTTACTTTAGTTTTTGCAGAAGGAAAATCGAAAATTATGGTCTAAAAACTTGATTTTTCACGGAAAATTTTTGAAAAACTTCTAATAACTCCACCGAACGAGACTCCAGCTCGCGGAACGCTCGCCAGAATACAGGTAAGGCAGGTAAGTTGCTATTTAAACTAATAAAAACAGGGTTCACAGTAAGAATTTTGAGATAAAAATAAAGATGTGGTTCAGTACAAAAATGTTCTGAATTTTTCTAAGTTAATGGCGAAAAATGAAAATTTTATCGCGTTTTGTCAATTCTTTCAGTCAAAATAGTCAAATGGTACCTAAATACAAGCGATTCAGCTGAAAACAGCTTCGAAATGCGACACCTGGTTGCAAAGATATTTCCAAGTATAGGGAATTTTGTATCGGTTTTTTTTTTTTTTTTTTTTTCAGGATGGGAAATTATCAAATGACTTCTCCCGCTCTGGGCGGAGCGGGAGGGCGTGTCAGACTTTTACTGACTAAAACCCACCCGTGTTCCATCAGTTGCCCATGTGCCAGGGTCACGGTATCTCTTTCGAACAATCACGCGACCCCGGCAGGCATCGGTCCTAGTAGACCCCTACACTGCTGCTGACATCTCTTTGAGGCGCGCGTGGAACACTGCGCGCCGTCGACCCGAGCTTGGTCCTTACCGGGTGGCGAGCTACCCATTGCTCGCCACCCGCAAGCTCGCGCCTACGGTGGCCGGGAGTCCGCTATTGACTCCCGACGCCCGGGGCGTCTCCTCCTGCGGCGGCTAGGGGCGTGAGAGCGCAGAGACTGCCACTCCCTCACGCGCCCCGCCTCCTCCTTCGCGAGCATTACTGCTTCGCAGAAGGAGGTGACGGCTTCCCATTCCCTCTCGCTCCGTACTATGGCTCGCACCAGGGCCGGACGCGAGAGGTCGCCGCCGCCGATCGCCTCCACGAGGACACGGCGGTGCTCCGCCCAGGCAGGGCACACCTCCACCGTATGCTCCACCGTGTCCTCCAGACGATCCTCGCAATGGAAACACCCGGACGTATCCTCCCGCTTTATCCTGAACAGGAACCCACCGAAGCACCCATGCCCGGTGAGAACCTGCGTCAGGCGGAAGGTGAGGACGCCGTGGCGCCTCTCTATCCACTCCTCAAAGAGGGGACTTACCGCCGCAATTGTGGCGTGCCCAGCACTGGGTTGCGACAATCGTACCCGCCATGTCGCCATGAGATCACACCGGAGCTCTGTCCGCCGTGCCGCGATTTGTCGCGGCAGCGGAGTTTCGCTCCGGCGTTTCGCCTCCTCGCGCCACTCCCACATGTGGGCGAGGACCTTTGCCTCCAGATCCCACGGCGGCACTCCGGCAAGGAGGCTCGCTGCCTCGCAGGAGACCGTGCGGTATCCCCGGATTAACCGGATGGCCATGGACCGCACGATCCCCGTGTAGAGCCTCCGGCAGGAGGCGTTTGGAGCCCCAGATTGGGCAAGAGCCGCTTTAATGCAGCCCCAGCCCGCTCCAGTCTGGGAGCCAAACGTCGGAAATGCTCAACGAAGTTCCACCGGCTGTCGAGGACAAGTCCCAGGTACTTCATTGTCGACTCGACGCCGATGTGAACCCCTCCTACCGTGAGTTGGGAACCCGCAGGTGGCGCGTTCCGAGGACCATGAAAACCCATGGCCTCGGACTTGTGCAATGCCACCTCGAGTCCCAATTGCCGGATCCTATCGACGATTGTCGCAACCCCGCGTGTCATAATTTCGGCCGCCGCCTCGTACGACCTCCCCTGCGCAAGGACCAGCGTGTCGTCAGCGTAGCAAACCACGCTGACGCCGCTAGGGAGGTCGGCGCGCAGCACCCAGTCGTAACCGATGTCCCACAGATGCGGCCCCAGGACACCGCACGACATCTCTCGCCGGTTCCATTCCCCTTCGTGACCGGGGTAGATGACGGCCCTATCCGTCAGATAGGCCTCGACCACGCGACAGAGGTAGGTCGGCATCCGGTGATACCGGAGTGCCTCCCTAATGCAACTCCAGGGCAGGGTGTTGAAGGCATTGGCGATGTCTAGAGACACCGCCAAGACGACCCCACCCCGGGCCACTGCATCCCCCGTCGTGAGGGCTCGCACGCGCATGATGGCGTCCACCGTAGAGCGCCCCTTGCGGAAGCCGTACTGGCCGTCCGACAAGTCCGGCCCCTCCCGCACCAGCCACCCGACGAGGCGGTCTGCAATCACTCTTTCAAAGAGCTTGCCCACCTCGTCGAGTAGCACGATGGGCCGGTAAGCGGACGGAGAGTCCGCTGGGCGCCCAGGCTTCTTAATGAGGACCAGTTTCCCCGTCTTCCAACGAAGTGGGAACTGGCCCCTCTCCAAGCATGCGCTAAGGAGCCCCCTGAGTCGAGGCCCGAGAGCCTCTGAGGCCAGGACCCATGCTTTGCCAGGCAAGCCGTCGGGTCCTGGGGCGGTATTCTTGGCATTAAGCCTTCGTACCGCCACCCTCATCTCTGCCTCGGTCACTTCTGGAACACCGTCGTCGTCGTCAGTGGTGTGGTCCGCATCGAGCACCGCAGTAGGCGGAGCCATGGGTGGGGGACTATGTTCCCCTCGCGAAGGGAACAGAGCGCTCACCACGCCCTCCACGAGTTGGGGCCGGAGACTCTGAGTCAGCGGAGGAGCCCATGGGCGGAGTTTCTCCCGGACGGCCTTGTAGGGCTGTCCCCATGGGTCCCTGTTCAGAGTCTCCAGCGACTCCTTGCGGGCCAGTCCTCTGGCCCGCAGGATCTCCTCTTGGAGGGCGGTCTTCGCCGCTCTGTACCCCTCGTATAGCTCCGCCTGAATGGCTTCCGTATCCGGAGGTCGGATACGGAGCCTGCGGTGCCTGGTGTACCGGCGTCGTGCCGCAACGCACACTTCGCGCAACGCTGTCAGCTGCGGCGACCACCAGTACACCTGGCGCCAAGCCCGTCCTGGCTGGACTCGGGGCATAGCCACGTCACAGATCTCGGACATGGCCTCCCGGAACCACTCGGCCTCGTCGTTGGTGTCAGCAGGCCTGTCCGGTGGTGACACCCAGGCCTGCACGATCGAGGCTTCCAGGAGAAGCTCCCGGTCCAGCTTCTTCAGCGCCCACCGCGGACCACTCGGGGTCTGCCGGATCGGCGCGCTCGAGGTCTGGGCGGAGACGTCAAATCGGATGTACCGATGGTCGGAATACGTCTCCACCCCCTCCATGACGCGCCAATCAATAACCTGCGGTGACAGAGCGGGGCTGGCGAACGAAATGTCCACCACTGAGTCGCCCCGTACTGAAAGTGCTTAGAACAACGAAAAATTCAAGGTTTGCAAACTTCTATTTCAGCTAGACGCACGGGCGAGGTGTCGGAAGACGCGTCTCCACGCGGGCCAGCTTACTACGGCGTTACTTTAGTTTTTGCAGAAGGAAAATCGAAAATTATGGTCTAAAAACTTGATTTTTCACGGAAAATTTTTGAAAAACTTCTAATAACTCCACCGAACGAGACTCCAGCTCGCGGAACGCTCGCCAGAATACAGGTAAGGCAGGTAAGTTGCTATTTAAACTAATAAAAACAGGGTTCACAGTAAGAATTTTGAGATAAAAATAAAGATGTGGTTCAGTACAAAAATGTTCTGAATTTTTCTAAGTTAATGGCGAAAAATGAAAATTTTTTCGCGTTTTGTCAATTCTTTCAGTCAAAATAGTCAAATGGTACCTAAATACAAGCGATTCAGCTGAAAACAGCTTCGAAATGCGACACCTGGTTGCAAAGATATTTCCAAGTATAGGGAATTTTGTATCGGTTAGGTGGATTTCGTAGGTACTGAAAGTGCTTAGAACAACGAAAAATTCAAGGTTTGCAAACTTCTATTTCAGCTAGACGCACGGGCGAGGTGTCGGAAGACGCGTCTCCACGCGGGCCAGCTTACTACGGCGTTACTTTAGTTTTTGCAGAAGGAAAATCGAAAATTATGGTCTAAAAACTTGATTTTTCACGGAAAATTTTTGAAAAACTTCTAATAACTCCACCGAACGAGACTCCAGCTCGCGGAACGCTCGCCAGAATACAGGTAAGGCAGGTAAGTTGCTATTTAAACTAATAAAAACAGGGTTCACAGTAAGAATTTTGAGATAAAAATAAAGATGTGGTTCAGTACAAAAATGTTCTGAATTTTTCTAAGTTAATGGCGAAAAATGAAAATTTTATCGCGTTTTGTCAATTCTTTCAGTCAAAATAGTCAAATGGTACCTAAATACAAGCGATTCAGCTGAAAACAGCTTCGAAATGCGACACCTGGTTGCAAAGATATTTCGGGTTAGGTTAGGTTAGGTTAGGTTCCTTGTCGAGTTGGGCGCCGTCGTAGGCCGACTCCACCCTCGCCCTGTGCTGTTGCTAGGGGATCTCAACGCCAAGTCATCGGCGTGGGGATCTCCGGTGACCGACGCTAGGGGCCCAATTTGGGCGGCTGACCTGACGGCCGGCAGCATCGCTGTTCTGCGAAGACCGCAGCGTGCTATGGCCGTCAGAGTCATCAGGGGATATCGCACGATCTCCTACGAGGCGGCCTGTGTACTGGCTGGATCCCCACCGTGGGACCTCGAGGCGAAAGTACTCGCGTCACTGTACCGGTGGCGCGAGGAAGCGCGGGAGCGGGACGAGCGACTGACGGAGCGCCACATGGAGTTTCGTCGGTCGCAGCTCCGCGCAGCCCTGGTGGCGAGCTGGCAGGATAGGCTTTCACGCCCTACCGCCGGCCTCGCCACCGTCGAGGCGGTCCGGCCAGTACTCGGGAACTGGCTCGGGAGGAGGCACGGCTCCCTGTCGTTTCGGACGACGCAGGTGCTCTCGGGGCATGGTTGCTTCGGGAAGTACCTGTGTCGCATAAACAGGGAGCCGGACGCCCGGTGTCACCACTGCGTCGACTGCCGGGAGGACACGGCGTGGCATACGCTGGCAGAATGTGCCGCTTGGGAGGAGCCGCGTCGTGCCCTCGTCTCAGAAGTCGGCAACGACCTATCGCTGCCGGCTGTGGTCGAGTCCATGGTCGGTAGCGAGGAGTCTTGGGACGCGGTGGTATCCTTCTGCGAAACAGTAATGTCGCAGAAGGATACCACCGCGTCCCAAGACTGAAGTATGTTCTAAAAACTTGATTTTTCACGGAAAATTTTTGAAAAACTTCTAATAACTCCACCGAACGAGACTCCAGCTCGCGGAACGCTCGCCAGAATACAGGTAAGGCAGGTAAGTTGCTATTTAAACTAATAAAAACAGGGTTCACAGTAAGAATTTTGAGATAAAAATAAAGATGTGGTTCAGTACAAAAATGTTCTGAATTTTTCTAAGTTAATGGCGAAAAATGAAAATTTTTTCGCGTTTTGTCAATTCTTTCAGTCAAAATAGTCAAATGGTACCTAAATACAAGCGATTCAGCTGAAAACAGCTTCGAAATGCGACACCTGGTTGCAAAGATATTTCCAAGTATAGGGAATTTTGTATCGGTTAGGTGGATTTCGTAGGTACTGAAAGTGCTTAGAACAACGAAAAATTCAAGGTTTGCAAACTTCTATTTCAGCTAGACGCACGGGCGAGGTGTCGGAAGACGCGTCTCCACGCGGGCCAGCTTACTACGGCGTTACTTTAGTTTTTGCAGAAGGAAAATCGAAAATTATGGTCTAAAAACTTGATTTTTCACGGAAAATTTTTGAAAAACTTCTAATAACTCCACCGAACGAGCGAGGTAGCGAGGAGTCTTGGGACGCGGTGGTATCCTTCTGCGAAACAGTAATGTCGCAGAAGGAGGCTGCGGAAAGGGAGCGGGAGATATCTTCCGCTCACCCAGCCCGCAGCAGGCGCACCGGGCGTCGGCGGAGGGCGGACAACGCCCTCTTCCAGCCCCCCTAAATGGGTCCAGGGGCGACGGATCTGGGGACATCCGTCGCCCCCTATTCCTTAGGACCCGAGATGGTGGCGCGTAGTGTTCCACGCGCGCCTCTCTGTGATGTATGGGGGGGAGTTTAACACCTCACTCCCCCCCAACGTGAGGAGGCCCGCAATGGCGGGCCGGCACCAGTCGGGGATCGCGGAAGACATATTGGTTCCCGTGGTCTCCGACGTAGGTGTGGGACGGAACACCGAGGTGGTTTTAGTCAGTAAGAGTCTGACAGACCCCTCTGCCCACCCCAGGGCAGAGGACATCCATGAGGATTTCCACCTCGAGATCGAAAGTTTTGGTGTGCGGCGAGGGTATGAATGGCTGAGGAGTAGTGTCATCTGTAACTTTAGTTACAGGTGGCGCATCAGTCACGAGCGCACCCCCAGCCAGGGTACCAGTGGACCCCCTGGTTGGGTTACAAATTTACACTTACCTAGGGACAGGGGGTGAACCTAGGCGGACTTTTTACATCCCCCACACTCGTGGGAATCATATGGATCCAAATGAAACAAAATCTTTAAAGAAGGTGCCGACCGTTGTGGTCGAGCGCATGCGGTCGGGTGCGGCGTCGGATACCGACGCTGCGTCTGACAGGATGAGCGTGGCGAGCGTGAGCTCGCAGCGCTCGCGGAAGGAAGAGGGGGTGGCGAGGCGCTGCGGTAAGCGCTCGCCACGCTCCTCTAGCGAGGAGAGCCTGCCGGCACCTAAGGTGCCGACGGGCAGCAGTAGACGAGGTCGAGCAGTGGCTGGCAGAGCTGCTGTTCCTTCGGTGGAGCGCGATGAGCGAGGGCGCTTCGCGTCGGTGTCTCGGCCCGACACTCCGGCCCCAGTGGAGCACGTTGAGATGTTGGAGAGTGACCCGACCAGCGAGGGCTCGCTGCTCGGACTTAATAAGGTGGAAGCCAACGCCGCAAAGCGGGCGCAGCGCAAGGCTGTGGCGGAAGACGAGGTCAGCGAGCTGACTCGTCAGATGCTGGAGCGGCGCTCAGCCCGGACGGCTGCCGGAGGGGGCTTGTCGCCGGTGGCATCTTGCCGCCAGGTTTTCGACGGCGTAGATGTGATCCTGAAGGTTGCCACAAAATCCGGCAACCTGAAGGGCACATTCACGCGCGCCCTTAAAGAGGTGGCTGAACTCATCAAGGAGGGAGCTGAGGTCCTCCTTAATGGTTCAGGCTCGGAAAAGACGGCGGAGTTTTGCGAAGAGAACCGCCGTCTTAGATCCGAATTGGAGGACCTCAAGCGGCAGTTTGCCAACCTGCGGGCAGCCCCGGGCACCGGATCATCGCCGGTGCCATTGCTGGCTCCACAGTCGGCCCCATCGTCGACCCCTGCACTTGCGGATGCGGAGGTCGATAAGATCGCTCGCATCTGTTTGGTGCAGTGCGGGCAGATGGTAGGGGCTCGACTAGAGGCCATAGAGCCGAGGCTCCTCCCAGCCGAAACCCTCCGTCCACCGCTCGCTGCGGATAAGCGGAGGAGAGAGGCAGCGGCCAAGGTGGCTGAGCCAAGCCAGTCTGGGAAGGGGGCCACAAAGCCCGCAATGGGGGCCAGAAAGCCCGCGGAGGTGGCGAAAAAGCCCGCAAAGGCCGTGCCCATTTCCCAGGTGGCGGTTGCCGCGAGTGTTCCCCCAGCGACTGCGCCCAGGCCTACTACGGAGGGCTGGACGACAGTCGTCAAAAAGGGGAAAAAGAAGAAGAAGACGGCGCTTCCAGCACCCGCAAGAGCACCGGCGCCACCCAGAAGGAAGACCCAGGGGCCGCCTAGGGCGACAGCCCCACGCTCCGCGGCTGTGGTAATTACTCTGCAGCCCGGAGCCGTCGAGAGGGGCCTCTCGTATAAGGCGGTTCTTGCGGAGGCGAAGGCCAAGGTCGCATTCCCCGACCTTGGCACACCGTCCGGCTTCATTTTGAGGCCGGCAATTACGGGGGCGCGGCTGCTACAGGTTTCCGGTGCCGGTAGCAGCGAAAAGGCGGACATCCTGGCCGCCAAATTGAGGGAAGTCCTCAACCCGGAGGACGTTCGGGTGTCCAGGCCCATGAAGACGAGCGAGCTGCGCGTCGACGGCTTGGACGACTCGACGACCCCAGCTGAGGTCGCGGCGGCCGTCGCCAGGGTCGGTGGATGTCCGCCCGATGACGTGCGTACGGGCGAGATCCGCACCGTCGCTTCCGGGCTCGGTGCGATCTGGATTAAGTGTCCGGTGGCGGCGGCCAATAAGGTCGCCGACGCTGGACGTCTGTTGGTGGGGTGGGTTGCAGCGAGGGTCAAGCTGTTGCTACCCAGGGCTCTGCGGTGTTTCCGTTGCCTGGACATGGGGCATGTCAGGGCACGGTGCACCGCAGAAATAGACCGTAGCGAGCAATGCTATCGCTGCGGCCAGCCCGGCCACAAAGCCACCCAGTGCTCCGCGGCGCCAAACTGCAGCCTCTGTACAGCTGCAGGGAGGCCCGCTGGACACAGAGCGGGTGGTAAAGCCTGTGGCGCGCCCACCAAAAAGGGCAAGAAGAGGAGACGAAGAAGGGGTGCCAAGGCTGCCGGGGGCTCTTTACCCCCCCCTCAGCCTGGGTGCTCAACGGCCGACTCCCGGCCTAGGAATGGTGCTGTGGAGGGAATGGACTGCGCATAATGGCGCCTTACCATTTCCTCCAGGGCAATATCAACCACGCTGCCAGAGCTCAGGACCTCTTGCTCCAGAGCATGGCAGAGTGGTCGATCGACGTGGCTGTGGTCGCCGAGCCGTACTTTGTCCCCCCCAGAGATAACTGGGTGGGAGACCTGGACGGTTCGGTGGCCATAATTGGCGGGGCTCTTGTCAACCCGTCCCGAGGTCACGGCTGGGTAGCCGCCCTCGCGGACGGCATTGGCATGATTGGGGCGTATTTCTCGCCCAACAAGAGCCTCGCCGACTTCGAGAACTTCCTTGTCGAGTTGGGCGCCGTCGTAGGCCGACTCCACCCTCGCCCTGTGCTGTTGCTAGGGGATCTCAACGCCAAGTCATCGGTGTGGGGATCTCCGGTGACCGACGCTAGGGGCGAGGCGCTGGAAGAGTGGGTGGTCACGACGGGCCTGGTCGTTCTAAACCGGGGCTCGGTCCACACGTGCGTGCGGCAGCGGGGCGGCTCGATAGTGGACGTCTCGTTCGCTAGCCCTGCTGTCGCAAGCCGTGTCCGTAACTGGCGTGTTGCTGTGGGGGTGGAGACGTTGTCGGATCACAGATACATCCGGTTCGACGTCTCCACCCAGACCATCGGCGGCCGTAGTCCATCGGCCCCGCGAATGGACGGCCCGCGCTGGGCGCGTAAGCGCATCGACAGGGAACTTCTCGAGGAGGCTGCAATTGTCCAGGCCTGGAGCCGGGAGTCGGCAACGGACGGACCCGTTGACGTCGAAGAGGAGGCGCTGTGGTTCCGCGGGGCGATGACGCACATCTGCGACGCGTCCATGCCCCGCATCCACACGCAATCAGCGAGGCGCCAGGTGTACTGGTGGTCTGCCGAGATCGCGCGGCTACGTGTCGCGTGCGTGTCGGTCAGGCGCCGGTACACCCACTACAGCAGGAGACGTCGTCGGGTCCCTGACGAAGAAGCCGCGCTGTATGAGGTGTACCGCGCGGCGAAGGAGGCTCTGTGGCTGGCCATCGGCGAAGCGAGGACGCGAGCCAGGGAGGAGATGTTGGAGACTCTCGATGGAGATCCGTGGGGGCGCCCCTATCGGGCGGTTCGAGGGAAACTTCGAGCCGCGGCGCCTCCACTCACGGAGAGTCTCCAACCAGAGCTGCTTGAGGAGGTCGTCGCAGCCCTCTTCCCGGCAAGAGCGGAGCACACTCCGCCGCCGATGGCTTTGCCCACGGCCGCAGAGCCTACAGAAGAGAACGCCATCAGCGTCCCAGAGGTGACACAAGGAGAGATGGGGGCGGCCGTGTTGCGGCTCCGGGCCAAGAACGTGGCTCCGGGGCCCGACGGTATACACGGCTGTGCGTTGGCCCTCGCTCTGAAAGAGCTAGAGCCCCAACTGAGAGGACTCTTCACAGCGTGCCTTGAGCGGGGCCAGTTTCCCAGTTTGTGGAAAACAGGTCGTCTGGTCCTGCTCAAGAAGGCGGGGCGCCCTGCAGACTCACCGTCTGCGTACAGGCCCATAGTGTTGCTGGACGAGGTCGGGAAGCTATTCGAGCGAATTATCGCTGCCCGCCTCGTCCACCACTTGTGCAGAGAGGGGCCTGACCTGGCCGAGAGTCAGTTTGGCTTTCGGCACGGGCGCTCCACCATCCACGCGATATCGCGGGTGAGAGTCCTGGCAGAGGAAGCAGTGTCCCGGGGCGGGGTGATGGTGGCGGTGTCCTTGGACATATCTAACGCCTTCAACACCCTGCCTTGGAGCTGCATTCGGGAGGCACTGCTGTACCATCGGGTGCCTTCCTACCTCTGCCACATCGTTGGGGCTTATCTCGAGGATAGGGGTGTCACCTACATGGGACGTGATGGCGGAAACCAGCGCCGCATGTCGTGCGGTGTTCCACAGGGTTCGGTCGTTGGCCCACTCCTGTGGAACATCGGGTACGACTGGGTGCTGAGGGGCGAGCTTCCGCCGGGCGTGGAACTGACGTGTTATGCTGATGACACGCTGGTCACGGCCCGGGGGAGCTCGTACAGGGAGGCAGCGTTGCTGGCGACGGCTGCGGTCTCACTTGTGGTGAGCCGCATACGGCGCCTAGGCCTGGAGGTGGCCCTTAACAAGTCGGAGGCCATGGTCTTTCATGGCCCCCGGCGGGCGCCGCCGGCCGGATCACACATCGTGGTCGGGGGGTGTCGGATCGCTGTCGAGTCCACCATGAAATATCTGGGATTGGTGCTCGACAGCCGGTGGGACTTCGGCCCCCACTTCCGGCGGCTGGCGCCCAAGTTGATGGGCGTGGCTGGGGCGCTGTCAACGCTGCTTCCCAATCTGGGGGGCCCGAGCGTCGCCTGTAGGCGGCTCTACGTGGGGATCGTGCGATCCATGGCCCTGAATGGGGCCCCAATTTGGGCGGCTGACCTGACGGCCGGCAGCATCGCTGTTCTGCGAAGACCGCAGCGTGCTATGGCCGTCAGAGTCATCAGGGGATATCGCACGATCTCCTACGAGGCGGCCTGTGTACTGGCTGGATCCCCACCGTGGGACCTCGAGGCGAAAGTACTCGCGTCACTGTACCGGTGGCGCGAGGAAGCGCGGGAGCGGGACGAGCGACTGACGGAGCGCCACATGGAGCTTCGTCGGTCGCAGCTCCGCGCAGCCCTGGTGGCGAGCTGGCAGGATAGGCTTTCACGCCCTACCGCCGGCCTCGCCACCGTCGAGGCGGTCCGGCCAGTACTCGGGAACTGGCTCGGGAGGAGGCACGGCTCCCTGTCGTTTCGGACGACGCAGGTGCTCTCGGGGCATGGTTGCTTCGGGAAGTACCTGTGTCGCATAAACAGGGAGCCGGACGCCCGGTGTCACCACTGCGTCGACTGCCGGGAGGACACGGCGCGGCATACGCTGGCAGAATGTGCCGCTTGGGAGGAGCCGCGTCGTGCCCTCGTCTCAGAAGTCGGCAACGACCTATCGCTGCCGGCTGTGGTCGAGTCCATGGTCGGTAGCGAGGAGTCTTGGGACGCGGTGGTATCCTTCTGCGAAACAGTAATGTCGCAGAAGGAGGCTGCGGAAAGGGAGCGGGAGATATCTTCCGCTCACCCAGCCCGCAGCAGGCGCACCGGGCGTCGGCGGAGTGCGGACAACGCCCTCTTCCAGCCCCCCTAAATGGGTCCAGGGGCGACGGATCTGGGGACATCCATCGCCCCCTATTCCTTAGGACCCGAGATGGTGGCGCGTAGTGTTCCACGCGCGCCTCTCTGTGATGTATGGGGGGGAGTTTAACACCTCACTCCCCCCCAACGTGAGGAGGCCCGCAATGGCGGGCCGGCACCAGTCGGGGATCGCGGAAGACATATTGGTTCCCGTGGTCTCCGACGTAGGTGTGGGACGGAACACCGGGGTGGTTTTAGTCAGTAAGAGTCTGACAGACCCCTCTGCCCACCCCAGGGCGGAGGACATCCATGAGGATTTCCACCTCGAGATCAAAAAAAAAAAAAAAAAAAAAGGTTAGGTTGGGGTGCGTGCAGAAAACCTCGTGTGCCTTGATTGCTGCTCGTTCCTTTCGGATACGTTCGGGGGAAAGGGCAGCCGTTGGGCCGGTGCACCCTGGGTACAGTCAATATTTTCTCCATGTCGGTGACAATATTGGCTGTGGCGAATTTCTGCGTGGGGGGGCGGAGCTTCATGCTCCTGGGTCGGTTCATCGGGACCGACCAACCGTCATCCACTCCTCCCTCTGCTTCCAGAGGACAGGTTGTTTGGTGACGACGGCGGCGCTCGTTGTGCACTCACCTGCCAACGGGCTAGCAGCGGGGGATCTTATCCTCCTGACTGCATCCGTCGAAATCGTAATCCGTGACGAGATCATGGTCATGTTTTATGACTTGGAACGGGACGAGGATCTTGGCTTAGCCGCCCGGATCGCGAGGAAGATAACCTCTATAAAAAATTCCTCTAATACCAAGTTTTGGTGTGCGGCGAGGGTATGAATGGCTGAGGAGTAGTGTCATCTGTAACTTTAGTTACAGGTGGCGCATCAGTCACGAGCGCACCCCCAGCCAGGGTACCAGTGGACCCCCTGGTTGGGTTACAAATTTACACTTACCTAGGGACAGGGGGTGAACCTAGGTGGACTTTTTACATCCCCCACACTCGTGGGAATCATATGGATCCAAATATAACAAATTCTTTGAAGAAGGTGCCGACCGTAGTGGTCGAGCGCATGCGGTCGGGTGCGGCGTCGGATACCGACGCTGCGTCTGACAGGATGAGCGTCGGAAGGGAGAGGGGGTGGCGAGGCGCTGCGGTAAGCGCTCGCCACGCTCCTCTAGCGAGGAGAGCCTGCCGGCACCTAAGGTGCCGACGGGCAGCAGTAGACGAGGTCGAGCGGTGGCTGGCAGAGCTGCTGTTCCTTCGGTGGAGCGCGACGAGCGGGGGCGCTTCGCGTCGGTGTCCAGGCCCGACACTCCGGCTCCAGTGGAGCACGTAGAGATGTTGGAGAGTGACCCGACTAGCGAGGGCTCCCTGCTCGGGCTTAATAAGGCGGAAGCCAACGCCGCAAAGCGGGCGCAGCGCAAGGCTGTGGCGGAAGACGAGGTCAGTGAGCTGACTCGTCAGATGCAGGAGCGGCGCTCAGCCCGGATGGCTGCCGGAGAGGGCTTGTCGCCGGTGGCGTATTGCCGCCAGGTCTTAGACAGCGTAGATGTGATCCTGAAGGTTGCCACAAAATCCGGCAACCTGAAGGGCACATTCACGCGCGCCCTTAAAGAGGTTGCTGAGTTCATTAAGGAGGGAGCTGAGGTCCTCTTTAATGGTTCAGGCTCGGAGAAAACGGCGGAGTTATGGGAAGAAAACCGCCGTCAACGGTCTGAACTGGAGGACCTCAAGCGGGAGGTTGCTGTCCTGCGGGCAGCCCCGGGCACCGGATCATCGCCGGTCCCGTTGCTGGCTCCACAGTCGGCCCCCTCGTCGGCCCCTGCACTTGCGGATGCAGAACTCCAAAAGATCGCTCGCATCTGTTTGTTGCAGTGCGGGCAGATGGTTGGGGCTCGACTGGAGGCCATAGAGCCGAGGCTCCTTCCAGCCGAAACCCTCCGCCCACCGCTGGCTGCGGACAAGCGGAGGAAGGAGGTGGTGGCCACGGTGACTGAGCCGAGACTGCCAGGCAAGGGGGCCAAAAAGCCCGCAATGGGGGCCGCAAAGCCCACGGATGCGGCTAGAAAGCCAGCAAAGGCCGCGTCCATATCCCAGATGGCAGCTTCTGCGACTGCGCCCGGACCATCTACGGAGGCCTGGACGACGGTCGTCAGAAAGAAGAAAAAAAAGAAGAAGACGGCGCTTCCAGCTCCCGCAAGAGCACCGGTGCCAGCCCAGAAGAAGACCCAGGGGCCGCCTAGAGCGACAGCCCCACGCTCCGCAGCTGTGGTTATAACTCTGCAGCCCGGAGCCGTTGAGAGGGGCGTCTCTTACAAGGCGGTCCTGGCGGAGGCGAAAGCCAAAGTCGCATTCCCCGACCTTGGCACACCGTCCGGCTTCATACTGAGGCCGGCCATCACGGGGGCACGGCTGCTACAGGTCTCTGGTGCCTCTAGCAGCGAAAAAGCGGACATCTTGGCCGCCAAACTGAGGGAAGTCCTCAACCCGGAGGACGTTCGGGTGTCCAGGCCCATGAAGACGAGCGGGCTGCGCGTCGACGGCCTGGACGACTCGACGACCCCGGCTGAGGTCACGGCGGCCGTCGCCAGAGTCGGTGGGTGTGCGCCTGACGATGTGCGTACGGGCGAGATCCGCACTGACGCTTCCGGGCTCGGTGCGATCTGGGTGAAGTGCCCGGTGGCGGCGGCCAATAAGGTCGCCGACACTGGACGTCTGTTGGTGGGGTGGGTTGCAGCGAGGGTCAAGCTGCTGCAACCCAGGGCTTTGCGGTGTTTCCGTTGCCTGGACATGGGGCATGTCAGGGCACGTTGCACCGCAGAAATAGACCGCAGCGAGCTGTGTTATCGCTGCGGTCAGCCCGGCCACAAGGCCACCCAGTGCTCCGCTGCGCCAAACTGCAGCCTTTGTGCTACTGCGGGGAGGCCCGCTGGGCACAGAGCGGGTGGCAAAGCCTGTGGTGCGCCCACCAAAAAGGGCAAGAAGAGGAGGCGTAGAAGGGGTGCCAAGGCTGCCGGGGGCTCTTTACCCCCCCCTCAGCCTGGGTGCTCAACGGCCGACTCCCGGCCTAGGAATGGTGCTGTGGAGAGAATGGACTGCGCATAATGGCGCCTTACAATTTCCTCCAGGGCAATATCAACCACGCTGCCAGAGCTCAGGACCTCTTGCTCCAGAGCATGGCAGAGTGGTCGATCGACGTGGCTGTTGTCGCCGAGCCATACTTTGTCCCCCCCAGAGATAACTGGGTGGGAGACCTGGATGGCTCGGTGGCCATAATTGGCGGGGCTCTTGTCAACCCGTCCCGAGGTCACGGCTGGGTTGCCGTCCTCGCGGACGGGATTGGCACGATTGGGGCGTATTTTTCGCCCAACAAGAGCCTCGCCGACTTCGAGAACTTCCTTGTCGAGTTGGGCGCCGTCGTAGGCCGACTCCACCCTCGCCCTGTGCTGTTGCTAGGGGATCTCAACGCCAAGTCATCGGCGTGGGGATCTCCGGTGACCGACGCTAGGGGCGAGGCGCTGGAAGAGTGGGCGGTCACGACCGGCCTGGTTGTCCTTAACCGGGGCTCGGTCCACACGTGCGTGCGGCAGCGGGGCGGTTCTATTGTGGACGTCTCGTTCGCTAGCCCTACTGTCGCAAGCCGTGTCCGTGACTGGCATGTCGCTGTGGGGGTGGAGACGTTGTCGGATCACAGATACATCCGGTTCGACGTTTCCACCCAGACCATCGGCGGCCGTAGTCCATCGGCCCCGCGAATGGACGGCCCGCGCTGAGCGCGTAAGCGCATCGACAGGGAACTTCTCGAGGAGGCTGCTATTGTCCAGGCCTGGAGCCGGGAGTCGGCAACGGACGGACCCGTTGACGTCGAAGAGGAGGTGCTGTGGTTCCGCGGGGCGATGACGCGCATCTGCGACGCGTCCATGCCCCGCGACCACACGCATTCAGCGAGGCGCCAGGTGTACTGGTGGTCTGCCGAGATCGCGCGGCTACGTGTCGCGTGCGTGTCGGTCAGGCGCCGGTACACCCACTACCGCAGGAGACGTCGTCGGGTCCCTGACGAAGAAGCCGCGCTGTATGAGGTGTACCGCGCGGCGAAGGAGGCTCTGTGGCTGGCCATCGGCGAAGCGAGGACGCGAGCCAGGGAGGAGATGTTGGAGACTCTCGATGGAGATCCGTGGGGGCGCCCCTATCGGGCGGTTCGAGGGAAACTTCGAGCCGCGGCGCCTCCACTCACGGAGAGTCTCCAACCAGAGCTGCTGGAGGAGGTCGTGACAGCCCTCTTCCCGGCAAGAGCGGAGCACACTCCGCCGCCGATGGCTTTGCCCACGGCCGCAGAGCCTACAGAAGAGAACGCCATCAGCGTCCCAGAGGTGACACAAGGAGAGATGGGGGCGGCCGTGTTGCGGCTCCGGGCCAAGAACGTGGCTCCGGGGCCCGACGGTGTACACGGCTGTGCGTTGGCCCTCGCTCTGAAAGAGCTAGAGCCCCAACTGAGAGGACTCTTCACAGCGTGCCTTGAGCGGGGCCAGTTTCCCAGTTTGTGGAAAACAGGTCGTCTGGTCCTGCTCAAGAAGGCGGGGCGCCCTGCAGACTCACCGTCTGCGTACAGGCCCATAGTGTTGCTGGACGAGGTCGGGAAGCTATTCGAGCGAATTATCGCTGCCCGCCTCGTCCACCACTTGTGCAGAGAGGGGCCTGACCTGGCCGAGAGTCAGTTTGGCTTTCGGCACGGGCGCTCCACCATCCACGCGATATCGCGGGTGAGAGTCCTGGCAGAGGAAGCAGTGTCTGAAAGGATGAGCGTGGCGAGCGTGAGCTCGCAGCGTTCGCGGAAGGAAGAGGGGGTGGCGAGGCGCTGCGGTAAGCGCTCGCCACGCTCCTCTAGCGAAGAGAGCCTGCCGGCACCTAAGGTGCCGACGGGCAGCAGTAGACGAGGCCGAGCGGTGGCTGGCAGAGCTGCTGTTCCTTCGGTGGAGCGCGATGAGCGGGGGCGCTTCGCGTCGGTGTCCAGGCCCGACACTCCGGCTCCAGTGGAGCACGTAGAGATGTTGGAGAGTGACCCGACCAGCGAGGGCTCCCTGCTCGGGCTTAATAAGGCGGAAGCCAACGCCGCGAAGCGGGCGCAACGCAAAGCTGTGGCGGAGGACGAAGTCGGTGAGATGACTCGTCAGGCGAAAGAGCGGCGCTCGGCCCGGATGGCTGCCGGAGGGAGTTTGTCGCCGGTGGCGCTGGGCCGCCAGGTTTTGGACGGCGTGGATGTCGTCCTGAAGGTTGCCTCAAAATCTGGCAACCTGAAGGGCACATTCACGCGCGCCCTTAAGGAAGCGGCTGAGCACATCAAGGAGGTGGGTGAGGTCCTCCTTAGTCGTACAAGTTCGGAGGAAATGGCGGATTTTTGGGAGGAGAACCGCCGTCTTCGGTCCGAATTGGAGGACCTCAAGCGGGAGTTTGCCAACGTGCGGGCAGCCCCGGGCACCGCATCATCGCCGGTGCCGCTGCTGGCTCCACAGTTGGCCCCATCGTCGACCCCTGCACTTGCGGCTGCAGAGGTCGAAAAGATCGCTCGCATCTGCTTGGTGCAGTGCGGGCAGATGGTAGGGGCTCGACTGGAGGCCATAGAGCCGAGGCTCCTCCCAGCCGAGACTCTCCGTCCACCGCTCGCTGCAGATAAGCGGAGGAGAGAAGCAGCGGCCTCGATGACTGAGCCGCGCCAGCTAGGGAAGGGGGCTACAAAGCCCACGGTGGGGGCCAAAAAGCCCGCGGAGGCGGCTAGAGTACCTGCCAAGTTCGCGCCCACTTCCCAGACGACAGCTCCCCAAGCGACTTCCTCGAGTGCTCCCCCGGCGACTGCGCCCGGACCTACTACGGAGGGCTGGACGACAGTCGTCAAAAAGGGGAAAAAGAAGAAGAAGAAGGCGTTGCCAGCTCCCGCAAAAGCACCGGCACCAAAAAAGAGGACCCAAGGGCTGCCTAGGGCGACAACACCACGCTCCGCGGCTGTGGTGATAACTCTGCAGCCCGGAGCTGTCGAGAGGGGCGTCTCCTACAAGGCGGTCCTGGCGGAGGCGAAAGCCAAGGTCGCATTCCCCGACCTTGGCACGCCGTCCGGCTTCATATTGAGGCCGGCCATCACGGGGGCACGGCTGCTACAGGTCTCTGGTGCCTCTAGCAGCGAAAAGGCGGACATCTTGGCCGCCAAACTGAGGGAAGTCCTCAACCCGGAGGACGTTCGGGTGTCCAGGCCCATGAAGACGAGCGAGCTGCGCGTCGACGGCCTGGACGACTCGACGACCCCGGCTGAGGTCGCGGCGGCCGTCGCCAGAGTCGGTGGGTGTGCGCCTGACGATGTGCGTACGGGCGAGATCCGCACTGACGCTTCCGGGCTCGGTGCGATCTGGGTGAAGTGCCCGGTGGCGGCGGCCAATAAGGTCGCCGACGCTGGACGTCTGTTGGTGGGGTGGGTTGCAGCTAGGGTCAAGCTGCTGCAACCCAGGGCTTTGCGGTGTTTCCGTTGCCTGGACATGGGGCATGTCAGGGCACGGTGCACCGCAGAAATAGACCGCAGCGAGCTGTGTTATCGCTGTGGTCAGCCCGGCCACAAGGCCACCCAGTGCTCCGCCGCGCCAAACTGCAGCCTTTGTGCTGCTGCAGGGAGGCCCGCTGGGCACAGAGCGGGTGGCAAAGCCTGTGGCGCGCCCACCAAAAAGGGCAAGAAGAGGAGGCGAAGAAGGGGTGCCAAGGCTGCCGGGGGCTCTTTACCCCCCCCTCAGCCTGGGTGCTCAACGGCCGACTCCCGGCCTAGGAATGGTGCTGTGGAGGGAATGGACTGCGCATAATGGCGCCTTACCATTTCCTCCAGGGCAATATCAACCACGCTGCCAGAGCTCAGGACCTCTTGCTCCAGAGCATGGCAGAGTGGTCGATCGACGTGGCTGTGGTCGCTGAGCCATACTTTGTCCCCCCCAGAGATAACTGGGTGGGAGACCTGGATGGCTCGGTGGCCATAATTGGCAGGGCTCTTGTCAACCCGTCCCGAGGTCACGGCTGGGTAGCCGCCCTCGCGGACGGCATTGGCACGGTTGGGGCGTATTTCTCGCCCAACAAGAGTCTCGCCGACTTCGAGAACTTCCTTGTCGAGTTGGGCGCCGTCGTAGGCCGACTCCACCCTCGCCCTGTGCTGTTGCTAGGGGATCTCAACGCCAAGTCATCGGCGTGGGGATCTCCGGTGACCGATGCTAGGGGCGAGGCGCTGGAAGAGTGGGTGGTCACGACGGGCCTGGTCGTTCTAAACCGGGGCTCGGTCCACACGTGCGTGCGGCAGCGGGGCGGCTCGATAGTGGACGTCTCGTTCGCTAGCCCTGCTGTCGCAAGCCGTGTCCGTAACTGGCGTGTTGCTGTGGGGGTGGAGACGTTGTCGGATCACAGATACATCCGGTTCGACGTCTCCACCCAGACGACCGGCGGCCGTAGTCCATCGGCCCCGCGAATGGACGGCCCGCGCTGGGCGCGTAAGCGCATCGACAGGGAACTTCTCGAGGAGGCTGCAATTGTCCAGGCCTGGAGCCGGGAGTCGGCAACGGACGGACCCGTTGACGTCGAAGAGGAGGCGCTGTGGTTCCGCGGGGCGATGACGCACATCTGCGACGCGTCCATGCCCCGCATCCACACGCAATCAGCGAGGCGCCAGGTGTACTGGTGGTCTGCCGAGATCGCGCGGCTACGTGTCGCGTGCGTGTCGGTCAGGCGCCGGTACACCCACTACCGCAGGAGACGTCGTCGGGTCCCTGACGAAGAAGCCGCGCTGTATGAGGTGTACCGCGCGGCGAAGGAGGCTCTGTGGCTGGCCATCGGCGAAGCGAGGACGCGAGCCAGGGAGGAGATGTTGGAGACTCTCGATGGAGATCCGTGGGGGCGCCCCTATCGGGCGGTTCGAGGGAAACTTCGAGCCGCGGCGCCTCCACTCACGGAGAGTCTCCAACCAGAGCTGCTTGAGGAGGTCGTCGCAGCCCTCTTCCCGGCAAGAGCGGAGCACACTCCGCCGCCGATGGCTTTGCCCACGGCCGCAGAGCCTACAGAAGAGAACGCCATCAGCGTCCCAGAGGTGACACAAGGAGAGATGGGGGCGGCCGTGTTGCGGCTCCGGGCCAAGAACGTGGCTCCGGGGCCCGACGGTATACACGGCTGTGCGTTGGCCCTTGCTCTGAAAGAGCTAGAGCCCCAACTGAGAGGACTCTTCACAGCGTGCCTTGAGCGGGGCCAGTTTCCCAGTTTGTGGAAAACAGGTCGTCTGGTCCTGCTCAAGAAGGCGGGGCGCCCTGCAGACTCACCGTCTGCGTACAGGCCCATAGTGTTGCTGGACGAGGTCGGGAAGCTATTCGAGCGAATTATCGCTGCCCGCCTCGTCCACCACTTGTGCAGAGAGGGGCCTGACCTGGCCGAGAGTCAGTTTGGCTTTCGGCACGGGCGCTCCACCATCCACGCGATATCGCGGGTGAGAGTCCTGGCAGAGGAAGCAGTGTCCCGGGGCGGGGTGATGGTGGCGGTGTCCTTGGACATATCTAACGCTTTCAACACCCTGCCTTGGAGCTGCATTCGGGAGGCACTGCTGTACCATCGGGTGCCTTCCTACCTCTGCCACATCGTTGGGGCTTATCTCGAGGATAGGGGTGTCACCTACATGGGACGTGATGGCGGAAACCAGCGCCGCATGTCGTGCGGTGTTCCACAGGGCTCGGTCGTTGGCCCACTCCTGTGGAACATCGGGTACGACTGGGTGCTGAGGGGCGAGCTTCCGCCGGGCGTGGAACTGACGTGTTATGCTGATGACACGCTGGTCACGGCCCGGGGGAGCTCGTACAGGGAGGCAGCGTTGCTGGCGACGGCTGCGGTCTCACTTGTGGTGAGCCGCATACGGCGCCTAGGCCTGGAGGTGGCCCTTAACAAGTCGGAGGCCATGGTCTTTCATGGCCCCCGGCGGGCGCCGCCGGCCGGATCACACATCGTGGTCGGGGGGTGTCGGATCGCTGTCGAGTCCACCATGAAATATCTGGGATTGGTGCTCGACAGCCGGTGGGACTTCGGCCCCCACTTCCGGCGGCTGGCGCCCAAGTTGATGGGCGCGGCTGGGGCGCTGTCAACGCTGCTTCCCAATCTGGGGGGCCCGAGCGTCGCCTGTAGGCGGCTCTACGTGGGGATCGTGCGATCCATGGCCCTGTATGGGGCCCCAATTTGGGCGGCTGACCTGACGGCCGGCAGCATCGCTGTTCTGCGAAGACCGCAGCGTGCTATGGCCGTCAGAGTCATCAGGGGATATCGCACGATCTCCTACGAGGCGGCCTGTGTACTGGCTGGATCCCCACCGTGGGACCTCGAGGCGAAAGTACTCGCGTCACTGTACCGGTGGCGCGAGGAAGCGCGGGAGCGGGACGAGCGACTGACGGAGCGCCACATGGAGCTTCGTCGGTCGCAGCTCCGCGCAGCCCTGGTGGCGAGCTGGCAGGATAGGCTTTCACGCCCTACCGCCGGCCTCGCCACCGTCGAGGCGGTCCGGCCAGTACTCGGGAACTGGCTCGGGAGGAGGCACGGCTCCCTGTCGTTTCGGACGACGCAGGTGCTCTCGGGGCATGGTTGCTTCGGGAAGTACCTGTGTCGCATAAACAGGGAGCCGGACGCCCGGTGTCACCACTGCGTCGACTGCCGGGAGGACACGGCGTGGCATACGCTGGCAGAATGTGCCGCTTGGGAGGAGCCGCGTCGTGCCCTCGTCTCAGAAGTCGGCAACGACCTATCGCTGCCGGCTGTGGTCGAGTCCATGGTCGGTAGCGAGGAGTCTTGGGACGCGGTGGTATCCTTCTGCGAAACAGTAATGTCGCAGAAGGAGGCTGCGGAAAGGGAGCGGGAGATATCTTCCGCTCACCCAGCCCGCAGCAGGCGCACCGGGCGTCGGCGGAGGGCGGACAACGCCCTCTTCCAGCCCCCCTAAATGGGTCCAGGGGCGACGGATCTGGGGACATCCGTCGCCCCCTATTCCTGAGGACCCGAGATGGTGGCGCGTAGTGTTCCACGCGCGCCTCTCTGTGATGTATGGGGGGGAGTTTAACACCTCACTCCCCCCCAACGTGAGGAGGCCCGCAATGGCGGGCCGGCACCAGTCGGGGATCGCGGAAGACATATTGGTTCCCGTGGTCCCCGACGTAGGTGTGGGACGGAACACCGGGGTGGTTTTAGTCAGTAAGAGTCTGACAGACCCCTCTGCCCACCCCAGGGCGGAGGACATCCATGAGGATTTCCACCTCGAGATCAAAAAAAAAAAAAAAAAAAAAAAAAAGGTTGGCTTGGGGTGCGTGCAGAAAACCTCCTCGTGTGCCTTGATTGCTGCTCGTTCCTTTCGGATACGTTCGGGGGAAAGGGCAGCCGTTGGGCCGGTGCACCCTGGGTACAGCCAATATTCTCTCCATGTCGGTGACAATATTGGCTGTGGCGAATTTCTGCGTGGGGGGGCGGAGCTTCATGCTCCTGGGTCGGTTCATCTGGACCGACCAACCGTCATCCACTCCTCCCTCTGCTTACAGAGGACAGGTTGTTTGGTGACGACGGCGGCGCTCGTTGTGCACTCACCTGCCAACGGGCTAGCAGCGGGGGATCTGATCCTCCTGACTGCATCCGTCGAAATCGTAATCCGTGACGAGATCATGGTCATGTTTTATGACTTGGAACGGGACGAGGATCTTGGCTTAACCGCCCGGATCGCGAGGAAGATAACCTCTATAAAAAATTCCTCTAATACCAAGTTTTGGTGTGCGGCGAGGGTATGAATGGCTGAGGAGTAGTGTCATCTGTAACTTTAGTTATAGGTGGTGCATCAGTCACGAGCGCACCCCCAGCCAGGGTACCAGTGGACCCCCTGGTTGGGTTACAAATTAACACTTACCTAGGGACAGGGGGTGAACCTAGGTGGACCTTTTACATCCCCCACACTCGTGGGAATCATATGGATCCAAATAAAACTAATTCTTTGAAGAAGGTGCCGACCGTTGTGGTCGAGCGCATGCGGTCGGGTGCGGCGTCGGATACCGACGCTGCGTCTGACAGGATGAGCGTGGCGAGCGTGAGCTCGCAGCGCTCGCGGAAGGAAGAGGGGGTGACGAGGCGCTGCGGTAAGCGCTCGCCACGCTCCTCTAGCGAGGAGAGCCTGCCGGCACCTAAGGTGCCGACGGGCAGCAGTAGACGAGGTCGAGCGGTGGCTGGCAGAGCTGCTGTTCCTTCGGTGGAGCGCGATGAGCGGGGGCGCTTCGCGTCGGTGTCTCGGCCCGACACTCCGGCTCCAGTGGAGCACGTTGAAATGTTGGAGAGTGACCCGACCAGCGAGGGCTCGCTGCTCGGGCTAAATAAGGCGGAAGCCAACGCCGCAAAGCGGGCGCAGCGCAAGGCTGTGGCGGAAGACGAGGTCAGCGAGCTGACTCGTCAGATGCAGGAGCGGCGCTCAGCCCGGACGGCTGCCGGAGGAGGCTTGTCGCCGGTGGCGTCTTGCCGCCAGGTCTTCGACGGCGTGGATGTGATCCTGAAGGTTGCCACAAAATCCGGCAACCTGAAGGGCACATTCACGCGCGCCCTTAAAGAGGTGGCTGATCTCATCAAGGAGGGAGCTGAGGTCCTCCTTAATGGTTCAGGCTCGGAAAAGATGGTGGAGTTTTGCGAAGAGAACCGCCGTCTTAGATCCGAATTGGAGGACCTCAAGCGGAAGTTTGCCAACCTGCGGGAAGCCCCGGGCACCGGATCATCGCCAGTGCCGTTGCTGGCTCCACAGTCGGCCCCATCGTCGACCCCTGCACTTCCGGATGCGGAGGTTGACAAGATCGCTCGCATCTGTTTGTTGCAGTGCGGGCAGATGGTAGGGGCTCGACTAGAGGCCTTAGAGCCGAGGCTCCTCCCAGCCGAAACCCTCCGCCCACCGCTCGCTGCGGATAAGCGGAGGAGAGAGGCAGCGGCCAAGGTGGCTGAGCCAAGCCAGTCTGGGAAGGGGGCCACAAAGCCCGCATTGGGGGCCAGAAAGCCCGCAGAGGTGGCGAATAAGCCCGCAAAGGCCGCACCCATTTCCCAGGTGGCGGTTTCCGCGAGTGCTCCCCCGGCGACTGCGCCCGGACCTTCTACGGAGGCCTGGACGACGGTCGTCAGAAAGAAGAAAAAAAAGAAGAAGACGGCACTTCCAGCTCCCGCAAGAGCACCGGTGCCAGCCAGAAGGAAGACCCAGGGGCCGCCTAGGGTGACAGCCCCACGCTCCGCGGCTGTGGTAATTACTCTGCAGCCCGGAGCCGTCGAGAGGGGCCTCTCGTATAAGGCGGTCCTTGCGGAGGCGAAGGCCAAGGTCGCATTCCCCGACCTTGGCACACCGACTGGCTTCATTCTGAGGCCGGCCATTACGGGGGCGCGGCTGCTACAGGTCTCCGGTGCCGGTAGCAGCGAAAAGGCGGACATCCTGGCCGCCAAATTGAGGGAAGTCCTCAACCCGGAGGACGTTCGTGTGTCCAGGCCCATGAAGACGAGCGAGCTGCGCGTCGATGGCCTGGACGACTCGACGACCCCGGCTGAGGTCGCGGCGGCCGTCGCCAGAGTTGGTGGATGCCAACCTGACGATGAGCGTACGGGCGAGATCCGCACCGACGCTTCTGGGCTCGGTGCGATCTGGGTGAAGTGCCCGGTGGCGGCGGCCAATAAGGTCGCCGACGCTGGACGTCTGTTGGTGGGGTGGGTTGCAGCTAGGGTCAAGCTGCTGCAACCCAGGGCTTTGCGGTGTTTCCGTTGCCTGGACATGGGGCATGTCAGGGCACGGTGCACCGCAGAAATAGACCGCAGCGAGCTGTGTTATCGCTGTGGTCAGCCCGGCCACAAGGCCACCCAGTGCTCCGCCGCGCCAAACTGCAGCCTTTGTGCTGCTGCAGGGAGGCCCGCTGGGCACAGAGCGGGTGGCAAAGCCTGTGGCGTGCCCACCAAAAAGGGCAAGAAGAGGAGGCGAAGAAGGGGTGCCAAGGCTGCCGGGGGCTCTTTACCCCCCCCTCAGCCTGGGTGCTCAACGGCCGACTCCCGGCCTAGGAATGGTGCTGTGGATGGAATGGACTGCGCATAATGGCGCCTTACCATTTCCTCCAGGGCAATATCAACCACGCTGCCAGAGCTCAGGACCTCTTGCTCCAGAGCATGGCAGAGTGGTCGATCGACGTGGCTGTGGTCGCTGAGCCATACTTTGTCCCCCCCAGAGATAACTGGGTGGGAGACCTGGATGGCTCGGTGGCCATAATTGGCAGGGCTCTTGTCAACCCGTCCCGAGGTCACGGCTGGGTAGCCGCCCTCGCGGACGGCATTGGCACGGTTGGGGCGTATTTCTCGCCCAACAAGAGTCTCGCTGACTTCGAGAACTTCCTTGTCGAGTTGGGCGCCGTCGTAGGCCGACTCCACCCTCGCCCTGTGCTGTTGCTAGGGGATCTCAACGCCAAGTCATCGGCGTGGGGATCTCCGGTGACCGACGCTAGGGGCGAGGCGCTGGAAGAGTGGGTGGTCACGACGGGCCTGGTCGTTCTAAACCGGGGCTCGGTCCACACGTGCGTGCGGCAGCGGGGCGGCTCGATAGTGGACGTCTCGTTCGCTAGCCCTGCTGTCGCAAGCCGTGTCCGTAACTGGCGTGTTGCTGTGGGGGTGGAGACGTTGTCGGATCACAGATACATCCGGTTCGACGTCTCCACCCAGACCATCGGCGGCCGTAGTCCATCGGCCCCGCGAATGGACGGCCCGCGCTGGGCGCGTAAGCGCATCGACAGGGAACTTCTCGAGGAGGCTGCAATTGTCCAGGCCTGGAGCCGGTCGTCAACGGACGGACCCGTTGACGTCGAAGAGGAGGCGCTGTGGTTCCGCGGGGCGATGACGCACATCTGCGACGCGTCCATGCCCCGCATCCACACGCAATCAGCGAGGCGCCAGGTGTACTGGTGGTCTGCCGAGATCGCGCAGCTACGTGTCGCGTGCGTGTCGGTCAGGCGCCGGTACACCCACTACCGCAGGAGACGTCGTCGGGTCCCTGACGAAGAAGCCGCGCTGTATGAGGTGTACCGCGCGGCGAAGGAGGCTCTGTGGCTGGCCATCGGCGAAGCGAGGACGCGAGCCAGGGAGGAGATGTTGGAGACTCTCGATGGAGATCCGTGGGGGCGCCCCTATCGGGCGGTTCGAGGGAAACTTCGAGCCGCGGCGCCTCCACTCACGGAGAGTCTCCAACCAGAGCTGCTTGAGGAGGTCGTCGCAGCCCTCTTCCCGGCAAGAGCGGAGCACACTCCGCCGCCGATGGCTTTGCCCACGGCCGCAGAGCCTACAGAAGAGAACGCCATCAGCGTCCCAGAGGTGACACAAGGAGAGATGGGGGCGGCCGTGTTGCGGCTCCGGGCCAAGAACGTGGCTCCGGGGCCCGACGGTATACACGGCTGTGCGTTGGCCCTCGCTCTGAAAGAGCTAGAGCCCCAACTGAGAGGACTCTTCACAGCGTGCCTTGAGCGGGGCCAGTTTCCCAGTTTGTGGAAAACAGGTCGTCTGGTCCTGCTCAAGAAGGCGGGGCGCCCTGCAGACTCACCGTCTGCGTACAGGCCCATAGTGTTGCTGGACGAGGTCGGGAAGCTATTCGAGCGAATTATCGCTGCCCGCCTCGTCCACCACTTGTGCAGAGAGGGGCCTGACCTGGCCGAGAGTCAGTTTGGCTTTCGGCACGGGCGCTCCACCATCCACGCGATATCGCGGGTGAGAGTCCTGGCAGAGGAAGCAGTGTCCCGGGGCGGGGTGATGGTGGCGGTGTCCTTGGACATATCTAACGCCTTCAACACCCTGCCTTGGAGCTGCATTCGGGAGGCACTGCTGTACCATCGGGTGCCTTCCTACCTCTGCCACATCGTTGGGGCTTATCTCGAGGATAGGGGTGTCACCTACATGGGACGTGATGGCGGAAACCAGCGCCGCATGTCGTGCGGTGTTCCACAGGGCTCGGTCGTTGGCCCACTCCTGTGGAACATCGGGTACGACTGGGTGCTGAGGGGCGAGCTTCCGCCGGGCGTGGAACTGACGTGTTATGCTGATGACACGCTGGTCACGGCCCGGGGGAGCTCGTACAGGGAGGCAGCGTTGCTGGCGACGGCTGCGGTCTCACTTGTGGTGAGCCGCATACGGCGCCTAGGCCTGGAGGTGGCCCTTAACAAGTCGGAGGCCATGGTCTTTCATGGCCCCCGGCGGGCGCCGCCAGCCGGATCACACATCGTGGTCGGGGGGTGTCGGATCGCTGTCGAGTCCACCATGAAATATCTGGGATTGGTGCTCGACAGCCGGTGGGACTTCGGCCCCCACTTCCGGCGGCTGGCGCCCAAGTTGATGGGCGCGGCTGGGGCGCTGTCAACGCTGCTTCCCAATCTGGGGGGCCCGAGCGTCGCCTGTAGGCGGCTCTACGTGGGGATCGTGCGATCCATGGCCCTGTATGGGGCCCCAATTTGGGCGGCTGACCTGACGGCCGGCAGCATCGCTGTTCTGCGAAGACCGCAGCGTGCTATGGCCGTCAGAGTCATCAGGGGATATCGCACGATCTCCTACGAGGCGGCCTGTGTACTGGCTGGATCCCCACCGTGGGACCTCGAGGCGAAAGTACTCGCGTCACTGTACCGGTGGCGCGAGGAAGCGCGGGAGCGGGACGAGCGACTGACGGAGCGCCACATGGAGCTTCGTCGGTCGCAGCTCCGCGCAGCCCTGGTGGCGAGCTGGCAGGATAGGCTTTCACGCCCTACCACCGGCCTCGCCACCGTCGAGGCGGTCCGGCCAGTACTCGGGAACTGGCTCGGGAGGAGGCACGGCTCCCTGTCGTTTCGGACGACGCAGGTGCTCTCGGGGCACCAGGCGCTGTCGAAGGCCCCCTCTATATCCAGTGAGACTAGGGTTACGAGCTTTTTCTGCTCTATGTTCTCCTTGATATGGTTCACTAGGTTATAGAGGGCGTCCTCGGTGCTCCTCTGTGGCATAAAGCCATACTGGCGAGTACTAATCCGCGGTACTAGGTGCCACCTGATCCTTGCTACTATCATCTTCTCCAGGATCTTGCCCAAGACTGGTAGCAGGCCGATAGGCCTATAGGCCTTGGGTTTCTGATAGTCGTCCCTGCCCGGTTTTCTCAATACCACTACTGTGGCCTCCTTCCAAATGTCCGGGAAGTGACCTGTCTCTAGGCACTTGTTATATAGGGCAAGGAACACGTCCAGATTCCTGAAGATTGCTCGACTGCATATGTCCGCCGTAAAGCCATCCGCTCCAGGTGCCTTCTTTGGGTTAAAACTCATACTCGCGGTCTTTAGCTCTTCTACCGTAAACGGTGGATCATGCTTTTCATTATGACTCGGGGCGTTTACTTGCTTCGCAAGCTCTCTTATTTGGCGATGATATGAGTTATCCTTCTCTTCGGAGTCCTCAGGGTAGAATGTTTCGGCTAGTAGGATTGCCGATTCTTTTGGGTTTAGGAACACGTCGTCCTTTTTAAGGGTCAGATCCTCTTGACGTTTGGCGGTCTTACCGATGACTCTGTAGATGCCCTCCCATATGCCTTCTCTATCTTGTTTTTGGCAAAAAGTCTTCCAGCTTGCTATTTGGGCTTTCTTGGCTTGGCATTCGTAATTCTCTTTTGCTTCCAGGTACTCTTTGAAGACTTTTTCTTTGCGGTGCTTCGCTGCATTGCGTATCCTCCGCTTTTTAGTGGTGACCTCGTTTTTTAAACGTGCGAGCTCCTCCGACCTCCATGGCAAGGAGAATTGGACATTTGCTGACTTCAGTGGCATACTTTCTATGCATGCTGATGTAATACCTTTTGTTATCGCTTTTGCCATGTCTTCCAGCTGCTGTTTGAGCTCGACTCTACCTATTTCGGTTGCGTTGATGTTATGTTCCGCTTGGAATTGGTCCATCTTCTCTATGAAGGTGTCCCAATTAGCCTTTTTAGTGTTGTAAAGTCGAGTGGTCCTTTGGATGTTCATCCCTTTTTCTCTCTGTAAGCGCAGCTGAAATAAGATCGTGTTGTGATCTGAGCTCGTCACTCCCTGGTCAACTCTCCAGTCTTCCACGAGACCCAGCATGTCTGTCGAGCAAGCTGTTAAATCGACGAAACTGCTGTATCTCGTGTTGCCCCTTATCGTGTCAAAAGTGGGAATGTTCCCACTATTGAGTACCTGCATTTCCGACTCTTCCAGGGTCCCGGACATTTCTATGCCCCTGGTGTCATTTACGATGCTACCCCACCAGGTGTTCTTAGCATTGGCATCGCCTCCAATAATCAGTTTTCTTGGCCCAGCTTTCTCTATAGTCCTCCGTAATTGGTCCACGTATGGTTCCATAGGGTGGTCCGGTTCGAAGTAAAAAGAAGCTACAGCGATTTCCCAGGCTTTGGACCGGATCCTCACCACTGCGATGTTGTTCGTAGTGAGTTCTGGGCACTGTATGACGTCCAAATCATGATCAAAAACGATCACGGCCGCTTTCACAGTCCCTCTTCCATCGTCCTCGCACTGGTACACTCGCACGCCTCGGTAGCTCTTCATCCTTCGAATCCCACCAACATATGGCTCCTGAACCAAGGCGAAAGCGATTTTCCGATCCGTGGCTTCTGCCATGAGCTCGGTGGTTGCCAACTCCTTTCTTTGGAGGTTGGCCTGAGCCACTACGTATCCTCCGGTGGGGTTGCCTACCCTATTATTATTATGGCTGCCTTCCGCGTTAACAATATGCGACCCTGGTTAGGTTAGGTTAGGTTAGGTTAGGTTAGGTTAGGTTAGGTTAGGTTAGGTTAGGTTAGGTTAGGTTAGGTTAGGTTAGGTTAGGTTAGGTTAGGTTAGGTTAGGTTAGGTTAGGTTAGGTTAGGTTAGGTTAGGTTAGGTTAGGTTAGGTTAGGTTAGGTTAGGTTAGGTTAGGTTAGGTTAGGTTAGGTTAGGTTAGGTTAGGTTAGGTTAGGTTAGGTTAGGTTAGGTTAGGTTAGGTTAGGTTAGGTTAGGTTAGGTTAGGTTAGGTTAGGTTAGGTTAGGTTAGGTTAGGTTAGGTTAGGTTAGGTTAGGTTAGGTTAGGTTAGGTTAGGTTAGGTTAGGTTAGGTTAGGTTAGGTTAGGTTAGGTTAGGTTAGGTTAGGTTAGGTTAGGTTAGGTTAGGTTAGGTTAGGTTAGGTTAGGTTAGGTTAGGTTAGGTTAGGTTAGGTTAGGTTAGGTTAGGTTAGGTTAGGTTAGGTTAGGTTAGGTTAGGTTAGGTTAGGTTAGGTTAGGTTAGGTTAGGTTAGGTTAGGTTAGGTTAGGTTAGGTTAGGTTAGGTTTTTTTTTTTTTTTTTTTTTTTTTTTTTTTTTTTTGTTATGGCAGGAGTGGGAAATCCTCATGGACACCCAGACTGCCTCACGTGTGACACAGTCTGGGTAGTGCCGGACTCTTACCGGCTAAAACCACACTCCTGCCTCTCTACATTCTGTGACTTTATCAAATTTCACAGCCATTATCATTCTTTTTATTTGTTTGAAACTTCTTTTAAAAATATTCGATATAATAAATACCCTATTAGGGTCCTACGATAATTTTTAGCGGCTCTACTATTTCTTCTCTCTTACATTTTCTTTGCAGGCGGTTCATACTTATTGGCATTTTAGAACCGCTTGTGTCTATATCCTTCACTTATTTTCGACATTTCCTTTACAAGGTGTATCTTTTTATATGATTTATACATGCTTTGTGCCCATCTTTACGTTTGCCGGTTTTCAGTTTTTGTACAACATTGTTGTGCCTACTTTCTTTCACTATTTTTCTTAATCTACTTATATTAACTTACTTTCTATCTCTTATTGCTATTTCTTATATTAATGCTTACTCTGACAACTCTATCTTACTAGTGCTTAAACTCTATAAACTTATTTTCTATTATTTAGTGTTATCTTTACTACTTTATTATATTTTTACAATATATATTGTAGTAAATACTTATGACGTCTTATTTCTATTTATTACTTTCTGTATTATTTTTATACTAAATTCTATAAAAGTTTCTCTAGTGCGTGTTTCTTTCAATAGAGTCTCCAAATTTTGCATATTTAATTGTATTGCAATTGTTTGCTGTAGGTCGTATCTATCCTTACTGTGTACCGGGCATTCTAGCAATAAGTGGAATATTGTTTCCTCAACTGCAGGATCACAGATACATGCAGGACTCTCCTTGCACTTGAATCGATGCAAGTACTGGGAGAGCCCCCCATGTCCCGTGAGTACCTGCGTCAACATACCAGCTGGTCTTATTTTTCTAATTATACTATAGGCGTCTACAGCATCCGGGAGGAACACTCTCGTCACGGAGGCTGTCTCGCCCGACTTGTACCTGCCATTCCACTCGTCAAGGGAGTCCTTTCGGATTATCCGTTTAACGAATGAAACGGGAACCTGGTCGTAGTCGGGGCTCCTTCGGCTCGAGAGTGCGGCCTCTTTTGCGAGCTGATCAGCGCGTTCGTTGCCGATGAGACCTGCATGCGCTTTCACCCAGAAGAAACTAACAGATTTCCCCTGGTTGAGAGCCTTCTTCAGGTTGTCGCGCGTCTCTACCGCCAAAGGATGCAGGGCATTGTAATTGGTGATGGTCTCCAGGGCAGACTTTGAGTCACTGTAAATGCAGTACTCTGTCCCTCTGTACTTTAGGGCCTCTTTTGTGGCTCTGCATATAGCTAGAATCTCCGCTTGGTACACGGTGCAGTACGCGGCTAAACTAAGCTTGATGGCCTTGGTCTCTGTCGCACCATCCCATATGGATAGCGCGGCTCCGACCTTACCCTCAAGCTTGCTGCCGTCGGTGTAGATTTTCACCGCCTGCCCGTTGCTGTTATCCACCTGTTGTTGCGTGGTCAAGCTATCGAATTTGAGCCCTACATGCAAAGCCGGATGTGGAATCTCTGCAAATCCCACCACACGTTCGGTCTCCCTATCTCCTAGCACAAGGCGGGACGGCCCTCTCCTTGCTTCGTACAGGGCAGCTGCCTCCTGTATTCGAAGGTCCAGAGGCAGTATCCCGGCCAGTACCAGTGCTGAGTTCAGGGATACCGTGCGGTAGGACTTGCACAGTTTCTGTGCGAAACCCCTCTGTACCGCATTCAGCGCTTTCTGCGTTCCGATTTTCTTGGCGGCTGGTGCCCATGCACTTGCAGCATACAGGATGACAGGCTCCACGACTGCTGTATAGATTACTCTAATGACCTCGGGGTGTAGACCCCAGCTTATTTTAGCTGCTCTGGAGAGCTGTTTGTACAGGTCTGCTGCCTTTTTACAGACTCTTGCAACGTGAGTGTTGAAGGTCATTCTGTCGTCTATTGTCAGTCCCAGGATCTTTATTTCCCTCGACATTTCAATGCTGGTCCCCCCCATCCTCAAGAGTGGGGTGTCGTACTTAAGCTTACGCGTCAGTACCATCGCACAGGTTTTGTGCGGTGCGAACTTCAGCTTGTTCCGGACTCCCCAGTCCCGAACATAGGCGAGAGCGGCATTGGCCTGCGTCGAGATTTCCAAACCCGTATCTCCACTGAAGACCATCACCACGTCATCTGCATACGCCTGACAGTATACGCCCTCTTTTTCCAGACCGTGTAATAGGGGGTCAAGGACTACGTTCCACAGTATCGGGCCGCTAATGGATCCCTGGACGCAACCTTTCTGGGTGTCTCTTTTGTGTTCCTCCCCGGCGTACCTTAGCCTGATTTTTCTGCAGTCGAGATAGCTATCCAGTAGCCTCCTTAAATTGACCGGGCACTTTTCCTCAGCCAGCCTGACCTTGATAGCTGGCCACCAGGCGCTGTCGAAGGCCCCCTCTATATCCAGTGAGACTAGGGTTACGAGCTTTTTCTGCTCTATGTTCTCCTTGATATGGTTCACTAGGTTATAGAGGGCGTCCTCGGTGCTCCTCTGTGGCATAAAGCCATACTGGCGAGTACTAATCCGCGGTACGGTTAGGTTAGGTTAGGTTAGGTTAGGTTAGGTTAGGTTAGGTTAGGTTAGGTTAGGTTAGGTTAGGTTAGGTTAGGTTAGGTTAGGTTAGGTTAGGTTAGGTTAGGTTAGGTTAGGTTAGGTTAGGTTAGGTTAGGTTAGGTTAGGTTAGGTTAGGTTAGGTTAGGTTAGGTTAGGTTAGGTTAGGTTAGGTTAGGTTAGGTTAGGTTAGGTTAGGTTAGGTTAGGTTAGGTTAGGTTAGGTTAGGTTAGGTTAGGTTAGGTTAGGTTAGGTTAGGTTAGGTTAGGTTAGGTTAGGTTAGGTTAGGTTAGGTTAGGTTAGGTTAGGTTAGGTTAGGTTAGGTTAGGTTAGGTTAGGTTAGGTTAGGTTAGGTTAGGTTAGGTTAGGTTAGGTTAGGTTAGGTTAGGTTAGGTTAGGTTAGGTTAGGTTAGGTTAGGTTAGGTTAGGTTAGGTTAGGTTAGGTTAGGTTAGGTTAGGTTAGGTTAGGTTAGGTTAGGTTAGGTTAGGTTAGGTTAGGTTAGGTTAGGTTAGGTTAGGTTAGGTTAGGTTAGGTTAGGTTAGGTTAGGTTAGGTTAGGTTAGGTTAGGTTAGGTTAGGTTAGGTTAGGTTAGGTTAGGTTAGGTTAGGTTAGGTTAGGTTAGGTTAGGTTAGGTTAGGTTAGGTTAGGTTAGGTTAGGTTAGGTTAGGTTAGGTTAGGTTAGGTTAGGTTAGGTTAGGTTAGGTTAGGTTAGGTTAGGTTAGGTTAGGTTAGGTTAGGTTAGGTTAGGTTAGGTTAGGTTAGGTTAGGTTAGGTTAGGTTAGGTTAGGTTAGGTTAGGTTAGGTTAGGTTAGGTTAGGTTAGGTTAGGTTAGGTTAGGTTAGGTTAGGTTAGGTTAGGTTAGGTTAGGTTAGGTTAGGTTAGGTTAGGTTAGGTTAGGTTAGGTTAGGTTAGGTTAGGTTAGGTTAGGTTAGGTTAGGTTAGGTTAGGTTAGGTTAGGTTAGGTTAGGTTAGGTTAGGTTAGGTTAGGTTAGGTTAGGTTAGGTTAGGTTAGGTTAGGTTAGGTTAGGTTAGGTTAGGTTAGGTTAGGTTAGGTTAGGTTAGGTTAGGTTAGGTTAGGTTAGGTTAGGTTAGGTTAGGTTAGGTTAGGTTAGGTTAGGTTAGGTTAGGTTAGGTTAGGTTAGGTTAGGTTAGGTTAGGTTAGGTTAGGTTAGGTTAGGTTAGGTTAGGTTAGGTTAGGTTAGGTTAGGTTAGGTTAGGTTAGGTTAGGTTAGGTTAGGTTAGGTTAGGTTAGGTTAGGTTAGGTTAGGTTAGGTTAGGTTAGGTTAGGTTAGGTTAGGTTAGGTTAGGTTAGGTTAGGTTAGGTTAGGTTAGGTTAGGTTAGGTTAGGTTAGGTTAGGTTAGGTTAGGTTAGGTTAGGTTAGGTTAGGTTAGGTTAGGTTAGGTTAGGTTAGGTTAGGTTAGGTTAGGTTAGGTTAGGTTAGGTTAGGTTAGGTTAGGTTAGGTTAGGTTAGGTTAGGTTAGGTTAGGTTAGGTTAGGTTAGGTTAGGTTAGGTTAGGTTAGGTTAGGTTAGGTTAGGTTAGGTTAGGTTAGGTTAGGTTAGGTTAGGTTAGGTTAGGTTAGGTTAGGTTAGGTTAGGTTAGGTTAGGTTAGGTTAGGTTAGGTTAGGTTAGGTTAGGTTAGGTTAGGTTAGGTTAGGTTAGGTTAGGTTAGGTTAGGTTAGGTTAGGTTAGGTTAGGTTAGGTTAGGTTAGGTTAGGTTAGGTTAGGTTAGGTTAGGTTAGGTTAGGTTAGGTTAGGTTAGGTTAGGTTAGGTTAGGTTAGGTTAGGTTAGGTTAGGTTAGGTTAGGTTAGGTTAGGTTAGGTTAGGTTAGGTTAGGTTAGGTTAGGTTAGGTTAGGTTAGGTTAGGTTAGGTTAGGTTAGGTTAGGTTAGGTTAGGTTAGGTTAGGTTAGGTTAGGTTAGGTTAGGTTAGGTTAGGTTAGGTTAGGTTAGGTTAGGTTAGGTTAGGTTAGGTTAGGTTAGGTTAGGTTAGGTTAGGTTAGGTTAGGTTAGGTTAGGTTAGGTTAGGTTAGGTTAGGTTAGGTTAGGTTAGGTTAGGTTAGGTTAGGTTAGGTTAGGTTAGGTTAGGTTAGGTTAGGTTAGGTTAGGTTAGGTTAGGTTAGGTTAGGTTAGGTTAGGTTAGGTTAGGTTAGGTTAGGTTAGGTTAGGTTAGGTTAGGTTAGGTTAGGTTAGGTTAGGTTAGGTTAGGTTAGGTTAGGTTAGGTTAGGTTAGGTTAGGTTAGGTTAGGTTAGGTTAGGTTAGGTTAGGTTAGGTTAGGTTAGGTTAGGTTAGGTTAGGTTAGGTTAGGTTAGGTTAGGTTAGGTTAGGTTAGGTTAGGTTAGGTTAGGTTAGGTTAGGTTAGGTTAGGTTAGGTTAGGTTAGGTTAGGTTAGGTTAGGTTAGGTTAGGTTAGGTTAGGTTAGGTTAGGTTAGGTTAGGTTAGGTTAGGTTAGGTTAGGTTAGGTTAGGTTAGGTTAGGTTAGGTTAGGTTAGGTTAGGTTAGGTTAGGTTAGGTTAGGTTAGGTTAGGTTAGGTTAGGTTAGGTTAGGTTAGGTTAGGTTAGGTTAGGTTAGGTTAGGTTAGGTTAGGTTAGGTTAGGTTAGGTTAGGTTAGGTTAGGTTAGGTTAGGTTAGGTTAGGTTAGGTTAGGTTAGGTTAGGTTAGGTTAGGTTAGGTTAGGTTAGGTTAGGTTAGGTTAGGTTAGGTTAGGTTAGGTTAGGTTAGGTTAGGTTAGGTTAGGTTAGGTTAGGTTAGGTTAGGTTAGGTTAGGTTAGGTTAGGTTAGGTTAGGTTAGGTTAGGTTAGGTTAGGTTAGGTTAGGTTAGGTTAGGTTAGGTTAGGTTAGGTTAGGTTAGGTTAGGTTAGGTTAGGTTAGGTTAGGTTAGGTTAGGTTAGGTTAGGTTAGGTTAGGTTAGGTTAGGTTAGGTTAGGTTAGGTTAGGTTAGGTTAGGTTAGGTTAGGTTAGGTTAGGTTAGGTTAGGTTAGGTTAGGTTAGGTTAGGTTAGGTTAGGTTAGGTTAGGTTAGGTTAGGTTAGGTTAGGTTAGGTTAGGTTAGGTTAGGTTAGGTTAGGTTAGGTTAGGTTAGGTTAGGTTAGGTTAGGTTAGGTTAGGTTAGGTTAGGTTAGGTTAGGTTAGGTTAGGTTAGGTTAGGTTAGGTTAGGTTAGGTTAGGTTAGGTTAGGTTAGGTTAGGTTAGGTTAGGTTAGGTTAGGTTAGGTTAGGTTAGGTTAGGTTAGGTTAGGTTAGGTTAGGTTAGGTTAGGTTAGGTTAGGTTAGGTTAGGTTAGGTTAGGTTAGGTTAGGTTAGGTTAGGTTAGGTTAGGTTAGGTTAGGTTAGGTTAGGTTAGGTTAGGTTAGGTTAGGTTAGGTTAGGTTAGGTTAGGTTAGGTTAGGTTAGGTTAGGTTAGGTTAGGTTAGGTTAGGTTAGGTTAGGTTAGGTTAGGTTAGGTTAGGTTAGGTTAGGTTAGGTTAGGTTAGGTTAGGTTAGGTTAGGTTAGGTTAGGTTAGGTTAGGTTAGGTTAGGTTAGGTTAGGTTAGGTTAGGTTAGGTTAGGTTAGGTTAGGTTAGGTTAGGTTAGGTTAGGTTAGGTATAGGTTAGGTTAGGTTAGGTTAGGTTAGG